>ARYC01022057.1:0-23575 GCA_000711775.1 Oxytricha trifallax
AAGACGATGAGTTGGGGTGTAGGAGCTATTGAAGTCAACAATACATACAGAAGCAGCAGTTAAAATCGTTTAATTGCTTGATTAAAAGCCCCTTATTACATATCACACTTTTAAGTTTTAATTTTAACTAATCAAACCAAAAGTCCAAAAACCTCTCTCATTTTCGCTCATTAAAATAGTCATTTTGGCTCCTCCTACACTAAAGGTGTCAAATTTGGTGCTCAAACAGTCGAGCAGGACTTGAAAGTTGCTGAGCTGGGGGTTTTAAAACATGGAGAATACGATCGGGTCTCAAATTTGATCTTACACTCATCAAGCAACGAGTTCTTGACCATTTATGGTGATTCCACTCTCGATCGATGAAATTTGGACACAGATTTTGATATCAGCTGATGATTTTATCAAACAGACAGTAAAATTTGCTACCGGTCATTCAACTAGTGAATTTGACAAAAAAATTGAAGATCATGCTTTAAAATGAGCAATCTTAGTTAAATTACCAATGAATCTCAAACATTGAGCTTTAAGTGTTAAAATACAAACGAAATGTAAAGTTGATTAAAATTAATATAATTTGGTTTTGATTAATTTCTACAATTTCCTATTTTTATCTATTTTAGCAATATACTCTGAATTATTTCTATAACTCAGCTTTTCAATTATTATATACAAGGTTAAAACTATATATACAAATAACATAAGAGAATTCTAGTATAGATCAATAAATAAAACTAAGAAAATTTATGTTTAATTGTCAACAATTTACTGATTATAAGGTTATGATGATTATAATATTATATATAAAAAAATTTTAGAAATAAAAGCTAAGCAAGTTTTCTTGAATCAAAGATTGTTTGAACTCATAAATTAATGTAAATTTTTAGAAATGAAACAAACGAATTTATTTATTTAGTTATTTTCATTTATTTTCTTAACTTTTTTATGCTACAGATTTCTATAAGAAGTATTTTTTACTTGTTTTTCCTTAATTTAACACATCTTTCACTTATTAATCAAACTAATAATTTAAATTGACTAATAAATTTATTAATCAAAGATATTAATAAAATTTTAAACTTATTAACTTGATTAAAAAATTTTTAATTTAGATCAATTAAACTTTTCATATAAAGCAATATAAATTTTTAAAAACTGATCATGACAATTGTTTAACTTTAGATAATAGATAACTCTTTAAAGCTTTTTAAATGTAGCTATCAATAATTCACAATTAGATTTAATGATATTTAGAGTTATTGTAATCTTATAGCAAATAAACACAGATTATAATATTTATTTGCAAATATTTAGAAAATGAAGTAAATGATAAATTTTTTTTTAGAATAAATTCTAAGATTTAAAACAGAAACTACTGTTATAATGAATAGTTTTATAATATCATTATTGTTTATGTTATTTTATAAAGAAAAGATGAGATTTTTAAATAAAGTTTTTTATTGAGAGAAAAATTAAAGCTTGAAATAATGTGTATTTAATAATCTATAAACATAAAATTAAAAATTTTTTGGGGTTTGTATTGATAATTAATTAATAAAAATGTTTAGTTTTCTTTACAATAATTGATACATAGTATGATCCACAATAGAATTTAAAAACATTAAATAATTAATATTTTTTGTAATTGTTGCGAGTTATATTTATACCAGAAGCATTTTGTTTGATTAGTCATCTTTAACAGTAATATTTTAAATATAAAATTTAAATGTAGTTTTCATTATTTAGATCTCGTATTTTTACTCCCAATACTTTATTCTTTTCATCTTTAAAGCTTTTTATTTTTTAATAAATAACTGTTATATGTTAATTTAAATCAATTAATAAAAATCTTTTATTACAATAGCTGTGATTCAAAAAATTACAAAAAATTATATGACAATTCTGTCCTTTTGAGTTATTTGAATCTGTTAAATTTTTCTCAGCATAGTTTATTCTAAAATTGTCAACTCTTATGCAACTGATGTGATTTATATAATTACATTTGGGTCCCCCCTCCAAAACTGGAACTTTTTACGCAAATTTTGAACATTTAAAAATTAACCATGAAAAAAGCATTCACTGAATTCAATGACCGCTACCCCATATAATCTGGCTATCCTAGATAACAACAAAATAATAAATTTCCAAAAATAATAAAGGGTAAGTGAAGTTCTTTGTCTCTAAATATTACCAAAAATTCATTTTCTTGTCCATTTTTAAGGACATAGAACTTCACTTGCTCTTAATTATTTTTGGAATTTAATTATTTTATTGTTATCTAGGATAGCTAAATTATATGGGCTAGAGGTCATTGAATTCAGTAAATATTTGTTTCATGGTTAATTTTTAAATGTTCAAAATTTGTTCCAGATTTGCCTAAAAAGTTCCAGTTTTGGAGGGAGCATCCTTACTTTTTTTAAATAATTAAATTATTTAGGATAAATATAAATATGATTCCAATCTCGCTACCAGCAATGACGTAGTTGTCTTTGTCAATTAAAATGCTAACTTTAAATTTCGATTCAAAATCAGAAATCTTTTGCTTCTCTCCCTTCATTATAAATCTCACAATTTATTCGAAATAACTGATATTTAATAATAAGTAGAATTAATATAGAATTCTATAAATTTCTTCGAGTATTGAGATTCTTTTTATTTTTGGATAAGTTTTTTTCTCTTATGAAGAATAGTATCATTAAAAGTTAAGTTTAAATAAATACTAGGCATCAATCTTCTACCTTTACTGATTAAAATTAGTTTTTTTGCTATTGGAAAAGATGTGTACTTATTTTTTATAAGTAAAGTATTAAACCTATATTATTAATTTCTCTCAAATGAACTCATAAAATAATGTACTTAAAGATAAATTAAAAATTAATTGCTCGGCAAGTATATTTTATTTATAATTACAAAAAAAAAAAGCAAGAATTATCAAAAAGACAATATTCGTTGAGGTAATTCTAATAGTATTATATTTTAAAAAAATGATTTTATGAATAATTATGTCTTAGATATTAGCACGAGACTGATATTAATAGATCTAAAAATTCAATTTCATCAGCATTATTTGAAAATGCGTCATTAAAAAATATTTAAGAATATTTACTGATCCTATCTTTTATAAACACTTGTCGCTAAATCATTTATTAATAAGATCTTTTAATTGTGATTTTATTGTCATTTTTAAAAGATATAATTATTTACATGACATTTGAATTATATACATTCAAATAATTATTTAATTTTAAAAAAATTTAGAGTTTTAATTAGTTTACATATTATACAATAAACTTATATGATTAAAGTATTTTTAGTTCCATCAGAATGAAAATTTATTAATGATATAGAAATAAAATCTACAAATTATTTATATATGAACAAATTTAAGTTTTTAAATTCAGATCTTGATATATAATTTTTTTTTAAAAAATACAAATTTGCTTTGCTATTGTTTATAAATTAAACTGATTTTGTGTAGATCATTGAGAAATCACTCTTATTTAAATGAATTAAATAATTCCCCTCGATTGATAAAATTAATAAATTTTCTAGCATAAATATCTCTATTGTAAATTACAATCTTTAAAAACTTTTAAAATTTTAGGATTCCTCTATCTTGATGTCTATGATAGAAGATCCTAAAACTGAAGTTTTAATTTTTTTTTTGATTAAGTACTTTTAACTATATGTTTGATTTAAATTTCATGCGGGACAATTATTAAATAATAGTCCCGCGGGACCATTATTTAATAATGGTCCCGTGACTCTTAATTTTAATGAGTATATTTAACTTAAATTAAGTAAATTTGAAAATTATCATATAAAGCAAGCATGAAATCCTAATTGATTTTGGTATATTCTGGGAGAATTCAGAACAATGTTCTTTTTTTTTCAAAAAAAAATTTTTTCAAAAAAAAAATAGAAAGAAATCAAAAAAACACAACAAAAAAAAGCAAAAAAGATTAGTGATAATCTATATGGAACAATGATAAAAAAAATGGATTTTTGAGATTCATAAGATTTAGTAAGTAATAAAAAAAAAATGATTAAAAAAAAGAATATAAAAAAAGTTATTAAAAATGGGGCAGAGATTATAGCATCGGCCACGAACGAGCTTCAAACTATAACATTTCTAAAATTATATTTATTCATAAATTATATATAGACATGGCAAAATCTTCTAAAGTTGATGCTTGAAGTTCAAGCAGGTCAAAAAATTTTGGGAGGTTTTGAACCTTATGATTTATAATTAAATTATTAAGTTAATCTTCATATCAACAAAAAGCAATCAATAAACTTAATTTAAATTTAACTTATTAATTTTTGCTTTATTTATGTTAAATAGCAATATATTAAAAATAATAATAATGACATTTGGAGCATTATTTAGAGGCATGACTTTTGTCGAGAACACTTTACCTTATTAAATAGTGTTAATAGCTTTTTGTATAAAATTATAATATATTTTGGAGATCCTCAAGAGCACTGGTAAGTCTGCCCTTTGATTATCTTAAATTTGTATTATATTAATATCCAAATTATAAAATAACTTCCAATTAGATGAATTCTCAACTTGAATAGAATGATTAAAACACTCTTATTTTATTAATTATACTATAGGAATGAGAACTTGATGATTTCAAGGAAAGACTTTGGCTTATTCCTTTAGCTCAATGAATTCATCTGGTTTAATTATAAATAATATTTTTAATGTGGTTTTTTATATATTAAGGTTTTATGAACTTAAACTTAGGTTCTATTGCTAGATAATCATCTAAATTTAATATAAATAATAATGAAATGAATTAGAGGAAAAATATACAATCAAATATAGGCTATATAATTTAATTGTTAAGTAAATATTGTTTCAAATTATTATTTTTTTTTTCAAATAAAAAAATAAGCTATAAATACGCAATAATACTTAATAATTCTAATTTTCTTAGTGATATATTAATAAAAATGTTGTTCAATTTAATTATATTATATTTTTCACCCAAAACAATTGAAAAATATTTAATATGTATCCCTCTTTATTACAAATAATGCAATTATTAAGTTTTAATTACAATTAATTAATGATAATATTTTACATTTTTATTGCTATTCTATACAATTTAATTAAACATAATTATTATATTTTTAGCACTGGAATTTAACATTATAAATAATAAATAAAATAATTGAATCTAAGATTAAAACCCAAATCCTTGCTCAAAAAATGGCGTATGTATATCTATTAAATTTTAGTAAAATAAAATAAATAAAATATGGGTATTTTTAAGTTATTCTCTGTATTTTATTCACCTTCTTAGTTCAAAGGTATGAAAAGTGTCATTATAATGAGAAATGAGGTTAATGCAAGCATCATTCAGAAATTGAGAAGATAATGGAATCAAGAGAAGTAAGTCAAATTTTTCCTTTAGCTTCAAACATGCAATTACATGAAAATAGAAAAAGGCACATTATTTTAAAGAACTTGTAGAATTCTTAATAACAAACAGCACTGTCTAAACTAAATTTTGATAAAAGAATATGAAAATTAATCAAAAACTCATTATTACGGTTTTCTTTAAATACCATATTAGTTCAAACTGAGAACATTTTATATGATATAAAAATTTTACAATTAATTAATCAAAATCTTGCTTACTAATCTTGAATGATTATTCAAATTTATTTTAAATTATTAATAATCTCTTTATAATAAGATAGAAATCATTTTTATTTCTTTATTAAGGCTTTAATTTTTTCAAAGTACTTCAGAAAATTAGTAATGAAATTTTTAAAATAAAATATATAAAATGGAAATAAAGATTACATTTTTATGCAAAGAATAAAAATGTTGATATTCTTTTTTAATCATATTCAATACAATTTCAAGGAAAATCATAGATATACTTTAAATTTGCCGAGAAAAACTAAGAAAAATTAAACATTCGTTTTATTCCTCTAAAGCACATTTATCTTAGAGGAAGATGAGTTATTTATAATTTTTTTAACCAGTATAAACAAACTCTAAATGTTTTATGTGAAATTTAGAATAAGCTTTAGGTATAGTAGGGAGTATTAACTAAAGAAGCAATATTATAAAAGTAAGGCATTTTACAAATTTAATTTTCTTAGTTTCCCTTAATACTATAAAATATATACAATTATAAGTAAAATCTATCTAATTATTCTAATTTTTTATTTTTTTAACAAATATACCCGAATTTTTATTCATAAATTTAATTGTTTAAATTATTAGTTAATATCTTAAATAAATACTATTTTAGCATACTGTATCATGTGTTAATAAAATGACTCTTGGGATATGAAATATAAAGAAGGAGATAAAATGAATATATAATAAGAATGAAAGAATATAAATTAAAAATTTCAAATATAAAATATTAAACTTTTTTTTTTAATTGTTTGTTTTATTAAGTTAAGTTTTTTCCAATAAAGGGTTAACTTAAGAATTCTATTTTTAAGATGAGAAAAACTATTAATTTTTATAATTTCTTAACAAAAATTGTGTTTAATATTGTTTAATATTTAAGTTTTGATCTTGTGAATGTAAAAAATAGCCTAGTCAGTCTCTGTTCCTGTCACTTAAATTTCATACTACTTTATTATTTTATTTATAATATTTGATATAATACTTTTCCAAGTGTGCATCTCTATCAAAGGGAGTATTGTTGAACTTGCACAGTGTTTGCTAATGCTCATTCTTTTAGTTTGAAGCATTTTATATTAATAAATAAAATATACACATTTTTTAGTATTAAAATTTAATAATGATAAGAATTAATTAATATATTAATCATCTTGAATTTCCGTGGCAGTTTCGTTTATCAACACTTTAAACTTTTCTATTTAAAAATATAACTATTTATATTAAATTTCTTCCACTTTGTCAAGCAATTTTTTCTGATTTGGCAATAAAGTTCATTATTTAGTAAATATTTGTATTTTTCTACTTAAAATTATTTAAAGTTTTATGAACGATTATGTTGTGATTTAACTTCAAAGTCACTGTTTTAATAGAATCTAAGTACTTTTTGGCATATCCTTAGATCTTTCCCATTTTTTAAAGTGTAGTTTTAATATAGATGTTCTAGAGACTTTCATGATAAATTATTTTTTCATCACACCCTTAAATTTTATAAAATAGTTTGACCTTAAATTGTTTGAGGTATTTTGTGGAAAATAGATAAAATATCAATTATAATAATAATCCTTGAGTCTTCAAGATCTCATCAAGTGTTTTTGTTTATTGCAGGAATAAGCAGATATGAATTTTAAATTAATATTTTTAAATTACAATTTAAAATCATAAAATGATTAAATAAAATCAAATAATTTTCAAATTTATAAACATTTGATAAATAAAACTAAGCCAATAATATTTCTTGGGACATTTATTATAGTATCAATATTGTTACTATAATTTTAAAATAAATATTAAATAAGAATAAAATGAAAAGTAGAGAAAAAATGATAAATTTTTTGATATAAATATTAAAATTATTGAAATCAATAAATTAACTCAAATAATTGTTCTTTAATGTTTATTTCAAAATAAATTTCTTTATTTAATATGAGTTCTACTAACAACATCTCCATATTAATTACCAAATTTCAAGCTAATAAAATTATATATATGCTGCAATACTTTGAGAACTCTTCCTTTTCATATTCTTAGAATTAGTTCTTTAAACTTTGGACATCCTCATTTTAATTTACAATATATAAAATACTACCCTATTTTTATTAATATTTTTGGCTTTCTGCCTTAAATAAATTATAAATTTTATAATTATTTTACTGCCCGAAGAAATATACATTCCTATCTTTCTCTTTTTTATCATATATCTTTTTTGAATTGTTTATAGATATTATTTATATATTTTAATTTTATGATAAATAAATATTTAAAATAGTTAATTGTTGTGTTTATGCTTCATATTCTTATAATCCAAATCGCTTTAATAAAAATATATTATATGAGGAATAAAAACAATTATATTTTAATAGAAAAATATGAAAATTATTAAAAATTAATATTGCTGATGATGACCACTTTAAATATAAATCAAAAATATTTAAATTGAAATTCAAAATAAACTTTGCTTGATGTAAGTAAATTGCTGTATTTAGCTTAAATGAAAAATAAATAAAAATTTAAGCTTTGAACTATTGAATAATTTGTTGATAATCATCAATATAGAATTCGATAAATAAATATACTTGAAGCAATTTATGTATTTAAATGATATAATTATCAAACTTTAAATCGATCAATACACATTCCACATAAAATGGCATATAATTATGAATATTAATAATGTTTAATACTTATTTTTTCTTATAGCTTACGAAATCTACTCTTTTAGTTTTTCCAAGTCCTAAACATTCTTGCCAAGTTTTATTTTGCAATTAAAGTAATAATTCTATAATTAAGTAAAAACCATAACTAATTAGCAATTACATTCATTATCTTTGAAAGTAAATTCAATCAAGGCGTTATTACTTTTTATATTTTTTAAGAATAAATTCAAATCTTTTTATCAATTATTATATAAATCTGCCAATAAATCATGAAATAGTTTTCATTAGTTTGATTACATTTAAAAATATTAATTTAATTTTTTACATTTTTTACTTATATATAAGTAAATGATTTAATTATATTTGTAAGATTATGAATTTATATACTTCTCTTGATGCTCTCCAAAGACTATCTAACGCCAAGTTTATCAACAAACTCTTCATAGCAATGAAAAGCTAAAGTTTCAAGTTTTTATTCTTATTGCTAGTCCTTATTTACTTAAACATTACTCTATGTTGCATTGTTTTATATTTATATTATTTTTTTAATTTAACAATATAGAATATTATTAATTTAATCTAAAAATAAAATAAAAATTTTTGTTCTGATTTAGTTTGCTTAAAACCTAATTCTGAAACTATTGCTAATTTTATTAAATTAAGATTTACTGATTTTAGAGAGGTTGCAAGTATTATTAGAGCAGTAGTTGTTGTTATTAGAGAACCATTTAATATATATATATATTTTATAATATTTTTAATGATAAAATGTTGATGAAAATTAAATTAAAATAGTAATTATTAATTAAGAAATTATAATTTTAGATTAATTTACTTGTTTGTTAATTATGCTTTGTTAACTTATAAATAGTATAAGTTAATAATGATATTTAAACCACATTTATGATAAATTTTATGCATATTTAGAGACAAAATATAAAACTTTATGATTTAATTGAAACTTTTGAAAATTTTTATCAATATTATCAATTAATTTTATATTTTCTTTAATAAACTTTAAATTATTATATAAAATGCTAAGTATATTGGTTTTTTATTTGCAGATCAAAGAAAATATCTTCAAACATTTATAAGAAAATTCATTAAAAAATCTAATTAAGAAATATATTATTAAAAAAAGACTTACATTAAACGAAGTAATTAATATTCTATATCGAATATCTGAATTAACAGAATAAATATAAACAGACAAAGTATTTCGAACATTTATGATTATTTTGGCAGACTTAACTTTATTAAGTAATCATTTATTATTAGTTTTTAGCATTTTAGTAATATCTATAATTTATTTATTTTTAAAAAAAACAACTATGAGAGTTTTTTCTTAATAATTCGTACATTTCTAATAACATAGCCAGCAAATTTATTTAAAAGTATCATTAATAATTTTAATAAAATTCTATTAAATTTATATTTAATCAATATTTAAGGAGGCATAGCCATAGGAAACATTTGCTGATGCATTAAATTGTTCATCCCTAAAGATATTAATATTTAATTATTATTATAGATGGATTCATAGGTCCATAGGCAGACTGTTTTATAATAAAATTAACTTGTTTAATACTTAATATATATATAAAACCCAATTGATCAATTAAGTAGCGAGGATTGGAGTGAAGAACAATTATATTAAGAATTAATTAATATTGGCGTACAATTTTAATGTTTGGGGTAATTATTAAAACTATTGGCTCGATTAATTGTCCCTCTATTATAATCCAATCAGGATGCGTAAATTTGATTTTAGCCTAAATATATTTAATTTCAGCCAATAATTGTCAATTTTTTAATATAATTGTTCTCAACTCCAATCCTCGCTTCTTTATTGATCTATGGGGTTTTATATATAAAAAATAAAATAAATTAAAATACAGACATCCCATTATTCATCTAGTTCTAGTTTTAAACCCCATTTAATTACATTCTTAGTTCATATGCTGGGGATCTTCTGCTTGCAGTAGAGTGAATATTAATAAATTATACATGGAAATAATTGTTTTAATAATCCTATCAGTTAATAAAAAAAAGATTTTCCAATTTTTTGTGAGTTATTATGTTGTTTTATTTCTTTAAATTTAAGTTTATTTCATTATTTTTAACTTTCTAGTATTTTACATCATTTCAATTTAATTTTTTAATTACATAAATTCCATTATCACATATTTAATAATTTCTTAAGTTTTACATAAGTATTTATAAGAATAAACACACAAATGTCTTTCTCACAAACCATGTCAGAGGGGCACATGGTTGGTTGTTTTTATTAGACAGGCTGCTGTGATAAGGGGTTGCCGTTTTTGCCAGATGTCCCTTCAAATTTTTAAGGTAATTGCATTTAATAATTACAAAACTAAAATAATAAATAAATAATCAATTAAGAAAGTTATTTGAAATGCTACTAATATATTATTCAAAGAAGCATATATATTCTATTATATCAAAAAAAAATTAGAATATTTCATGAATTAAAACATTATATTCATTAGACATAAAATAAAAATTTGAAAGTTTCTTCTTAGTCATAGCAATCGTAGAAATCATCATCATCTTCATGATAGAATTTACACTTGCCCTATTTGTAAAAAGCACAAGAATTTGATAAAAATATTAAGATTTTAATAGTAAAAATATATAAATTTTTAATTTTTATAGTTTTATATAAATATAAATTTCCTGAAGAGCACCGAATATAAATAAAAAATCTATAATCTACTAACTTGAAATTCTTTGTTGTTTCCTCCTTTCAAATAATTATAATATAAAATTAAAAATTTTCACATAATAAGACAATAACTAAAACAATTCATTTTACTATAAAATTTTTTTTTAAAAAATATTATAGTAAAGTTTGTGCTAATCTCGAAATCTAGAAAATATAATATTTTTTTCAATAAAATAAAAACTAATAGAAGATTTGAATAACTAATAAATTTATAACATGAAATTAGATATTAAGTATTTAGTTATATAATATAAGTAATTTAATTTAAGATTTTTACATTTTTAAAACTTTTAAGTGATTTTATTTTAGTTTAATATAGGAATTGGGAACTCTATCCTAAGAAAAGAAAGTTCATGTATTTTAGCATTATTTTATTTTTATTTGTTAATAAACTTGAGAATAAATTTTTTTCATTCTTAATATAAAATTACATTTATCTAATTCATAAATTCAAATATAAAGGATCTTATACTTTTATTTATAAACCCCTTATAAAAGAGAATAAATTATATTTTACCTTTTCTTTGATATTTGGCTACCTCAGCATCACTATAGTTCACAGCTTGTTTTTTATGTTAGTAATTCTGATTTTTATTAACCTACTCATTGTATTGCTAATTGGGTCTGTTTGCTTATTGATTGGTGGCAGAATGCAACAAATCTTGTTTCTATTTGACTTGGTACTGTTTTTAAGCTGGTTGGCCTTAGTCAGCAGATGACTTAGGTACACTCGATTTTTGCTAATACTGAGGCTGCTTTTAGGTGTATTGAGGTTAATTGGGCAATGCCTAGTCTTGAGCAGTCACTCGGCTATGTTCAATTATTTGAAATATATTTAATAAACATATAAATTTCATCATTGAAAAAAAATAATCAATAAAATTTAACTTAAAGAATAAAAAATGTACAAAGTATCAAAAAAATAATTAAACTAAATACTTAAATTTTTCATTGTACGATATTAAATTAATTAAAGCTAAAAGTAGATTTTTCTTATAGTGTTTATTGACTAAAATACCTTTATTTTTTTTATTTTTAAATAATCTTAAAATCTTAACTATTAATTGAAATTTTATATTTGTAAATTTTTAACTAATAAATAATTTTAATTCAGGTTGAGCAGTTATACTGCTAATGTTATAATTTTCAAATTATTGCTAATTTTGCTGATGAGATTTTTAACGATAAACCTTCTAGGTCTACTGGCCTATGTTATTTTGCTGTTTTTGCTAAAATAATAAACCCTATTGTATTATATAATAAAAATCTTGTGATTTAACTGTAAAGCTAATTTTATTTTAATATTGTACTTAATGAGTAGGAATAAAATGATTAGAAATTTAAAGCGTTTACCTCAATAAAATAAAGGCTTGAACTCTACAATATTTTATTTAATTGTTATAGCTGAGCAATATTCTTAACTTTTAATTTTTATAGTTATTTTACAAATATTTTATGCCATGATTTTCTATTCTTAATTAAATTTTAATAGAAAAAAGCATCAAAATTTATAAAAGTAAACTCTATTAAAGAGCATGTGAAGGTTCCTTCAAAATAATTGATTGCAAAGACATTTAATTTTAACAGAAATGTAATTGTTTAAATGAAAATAATTAATACTTTATTTAGAAAAGTATATTTAAAATCTTTTAAGTATTTTCATTAAAAAAAAAAGAAAAAGTTAATAATGATGAATCTTAAAGATAAACAAGATAGGTTGTTATCAATTGATTTTAAAATTTAAATTTCTAAATTATAATGAAACTATTTAATTAAATATTCTCTAATTTAATCTTAATTCTCTTTTACTATATTTTTGGGGAATTCAAGCATAAATTATAATCTAATAAGATTATAAGTCTTAATAAGTTTTTACATTCTATTATAATTAAAATTTGTTTAACTCAAATTATATTATATAGATGTTATAAGTTCCTAATTTATTCATAATCTATCAACAACCATATAGTATTTTAAAAATGAATTAATCAATAAAATTAATGATTCCTTTTTATTTAAATCATATTTCTTTTATTTTAAACCAGCATGAATTAAATGTAAACAATATTTTTAAAATTGTAGAATTATTTTATGACTAAATATTCATAAACTTATTTCCTAAGTATTTCTAGTTTTAAACTTTTAAGATATAGAATAAAAACTGAGATTATCTACATTAAAATATGTTATATTAAAATTATATTTAAATAATAATAATAATAATAATGAGTTAATATCCCCATTTTTTGCACAGGATGAGCAAATAAACAATTATTAATGTCGCTGCAATTACCATCTTATTTGCAAATGGTCTTCACCTAGTAGGCAAACAAATTAAATAGTTATTAAAATATTTATTATAAATATGAATTTAATAAGGCTTTTTGCTGTTTTTATTGATAAAAGACATTTAAAAAAGTAGATTGTAGATTTTAATCAAATTAATTTATAAATATGAATTTTTTAAAAAATATAACTTAGTTAGCCTTTTTTAAATTCATTTCAATTATTAAATTTGTATATTTAACGAAGGGTAATTACCACAAATAGTGTTTAAAATACACTTTAAATTTTAAAGCAGAATTTGCTGTATTTATTATGAATTGTATTAATGTTAAACAGGCTTAAATAATTTCAAAGTTTCTTTTTACTAAAGCAAATATTTTTGTGAAAAGATAATTGTTAAACTAAATCTCTAAGAGTATTTCGGCACTGAAATTCTATTAAAGTGCATCTCTTTATTTCATCATGCTTAGTGAAATTTAGAACCTGTGAAACTTTTCTCATCGCATTAATTCAATATAGGGTTAAATTTGCAATATCATTTGCCAATTCTCTAATCATAACAGAAGTGTCGTTCTTTGAGTTTGATTACTAAAGCCACAGTTTATCTCAAAATTTGATAATCCATTTATTATGCATTGAATTTGTGAAATGCTTTCATGTTTGCATATGATTATAAAAATAACAACTATTGAATGTTACACATTTAGAAATAATTATAAAGTTCATATTTCGAGCTAAATTTTGCTATTCAACATCCGAATACTTGGTAGAATTACTAATCAATCAAAACATCAAAACCTTTTTTGTAGTTTGATTGAAATCTTTTCATGATCAAAATAAACAATGATAACTTCAATTATATATAGGTTCAATCTAATGATATTTTTTGTGGGAAGGTAAAGATTATGAGTAGGCAGTTGTACACACGAAGCTCTTTAAGACTGATTGATACATTAAATTCTTTCAATAACTCCAAGATAAGTGCTTGCATAAGAAATTAATATGTGTTTTTATAAATTTATTCATAATACTAAAGACTCAAGGAAGGAATAAGAAAGTTTAAGCATAACATCTATACTCAATTTTCAATACAGTCCTAAATTCAATTGAATTGAGTTATATTGGTGATTATTAAAAAGTTACTACGGGATACTTTTGCTAAATCACTTGATTCATAATATATGATAGATATTGAAGATTTTATCAATAGTGCTGTAAAGAGAGCAAATGATTATAAAGCTAAGGTGCGCTCAAGACATCTAAATTATTTATTTGAGTAAATTTTAGATATAAATAAATTGATAAGATCTCACATAGATTAGGCCTTAAATATATCCATTTTCTCCTTCTAACTATATCTCATGATATTTTAGGTTACAAGTCAATATTACAACTATGTTTATCACGTTTTATTTTTTTAATTTTTGAAGAGTTTACTAAAGAATTTCTCTTTTATTGAAATACATATTTATTCTTTGTATGTCTAAGCTTGTTTTCAAATTAATGGGAGCTTCTTCAATTTCTAAAAAGGTCTATGATATTAATTTAATTCCATAGAGATTCTTAGGAGCTTCTTAAATAAAACTTATTTCTGTTGTCTAATTCCACTATTTCAAGGGCAAAAAATAAAATTTATATAAATCAATTAGTTTATACGATTTTTATACTTTAAATTAATTTTACCTATATTGATTTGTAGACTCCATATTCAAATTGATTATTTAAAAAATAATATAAAACATATATTTTATTATTTCACTAAGTTTTATGAAAGCCTGATAAAATTTAAAATAAGAGTTATAACTGTCATTTAAATTATTCTTATTAAATAAATAGCTTGGCCAACAAATTTTTCAATCAATTAAAGATTAACATTTACATTCAATAACAATTTCTAAATTTTTATTAATAAAAATAGTATGCCTTTAGAACATACATATAACATTATAAGTAATTTTTAGCAAATATTACAAAAATTAAAAAAAGAAGTAACTACTTATATAGAAGTATTAAAATATGCTAATTAAATTAATTTTAATTATATTAATTCCTTTATAAATCCAGCTTCAACTTTTTACCATTTTCTTAACAAATGAATTTATAAATGTTTTCCTAATTTCCTTAATATTGTACTTCTGTTTTAATCTTTCCAGGATGTTTCAAATAATTCTATAAATTATCAACTCTAAATAAGAAATTTTAACTAAAGTAATTTTGAAGAATATTAATATATTTTTATCACCTTCTTTCCTCCTTTAAAGTAAATAAGTTCCTTTGTTTTCGTCAAGTTCCTGAAAAAAGAATTCTTTAAGTGCTTTCTAGCTGCATAACTACTAATTATTGGTCTCTTAGTATATCATAATTTCAGTTTTAAACATATTAGTCCATTAATTACGTGCAATTTTCTCAAAAAATCCATTTCCAATTTTTTAACTTACCAGTTCATATTTGTCATCAAATTTAAGCAAGTAATTAAATAATGAACCATTATAAAAATTACAAAACATGCTTAAAAATTTTTAGTATTTGTTATCAAATTTTATGTTAGATAATCTGCTCATAAAAATTTGCACTTATGATTCTCACTTATTTTTAATAGTTACGGATCACTGTTTAATATTCATATTAAATTTATAGATTTAGCTGCATTTTTACTTATATAAAAGAATAAAAACAAATCACTGATTTTCGGTGATAATGACGACATCTAAATTTCGTATATATATAAAAGATTGTGAAAATTAGGATGATTGAAAAATGTAAATTTAATGAACTATGTCAATTACTATGCAAAATAATCAGCTGGATAATCTCTTCATGATGTGTGAGAAGTCTTCGAATAAACTCTGACTGCCTCCCATAATTTGACTTGCTTAATAATGTCATTGACAGTTTCCTCTCAGACAGTCTTCCCATAGCCAAGAATTTCCTTGATTTCCTCAGATGAGATGAAGCCACTGCCGTCCTTGTCGAACATTCTGAAGACTGTATGAAGCTTCTCGTTATTCAAGTTGCTCCTTTCATTCATTGCAGCAACAACGAACTCAGAGTAATCGATAAATCCACTCTCTTCGATATCGACTGACTTGATCATCTCCTCAATGTCTGTTTTGTCCGTGTTTTATCCATGCCCTCATTGTTATCTCCCAAATCTCTTAAAGTGACAGTTTACCATCTCCATTCTTGTCGATGTCTAACGATGCAGTATCCCTTTTCATGATTTCCATAAAGAATATCTTTAAATTTGAATCCCTGGAGTCTTGCCTTGGTCATTCTTGGCAGCTAGTCTCGGCATTGGTCTTTCGGTATTCTTTAATTATATTGTAGAAATACATTTGAAATTGGAAAATTAATTAAAATTAAATTAATAATAAATCAAAATCGTGGAAGTTAAACGAACTTGGGCTCATTCAATAGAGAATTAAAAATAAGCTGGACTTTATTATTGGCGGTACTATTTTATCGCATCACTAGAGCAAGATAACTCGACTTTAATGCGAAAGTATAATTTAATGAATTTAAAGGAATTTAATTAAAGTCAAGTTAACTCGCTCCAGGGATGCGATAAAATAGTACCGCCAATAATAAAGTACAGCTAATTTTGAATTCTCTAGCGAATGAGCCCAAGATCGTTTAAATTGGCCAACTTTAACTGACACGATTTTGATTTATTATTAATTTAATTATAATTAATTTTCCGAATTCAAATGTTTCTCTACAATATTGCAGTCGATGTAAAGGGCGAATCTTCAAATGGGGGGAGGCCAGTGGCACCACTCAACTCAGCAGGAGCTATTTCACGACGGTGGAACTTCCGGCTCAGACATCTTCTCGGGGAGCCGAGATAATCAGGCATCTCTGTTTCAAGGCCTTGGTTTCCCAAAGCAATGGTTTACACTTATAGTGCCAATGGTTTTGGATATGGAGAGAAGATCATTACTTTGAACCATCAGATCTCTTTATCTTCCTGCCCTTTTCGACTCTAGACTAAGAGCTTTTCTCTATGCTGTAGTGTAGGGTGCCTTGCAGATTCTCCTAATATCTAGTTGACTTTGATGAGGATGCAGTGCTTTTGCCATTAGGGAGGCTTGAAGATCCTAATGTATGTCACCATGCTAGCTGCACTCGTTGCTCTCAACCAATGGGGTTCCAACCCTATCTGGCAATTCAGAGCTCATATACGACTTCTTCGCACTAATGGGAACTGGCTCAAATACCAAGAAAGTAGAAGTTGATCAATGTGTAGGAAGCAGTGAATATAAGACCTTCTCTAACTATTGCTCTTTCAAACCCTGCGAATACACCAACAGTCTCAGCGCAAATGGAGTTGCTACATCATGCTCTTCTTACTCAAAATGCTCTGTGAAGTACCCATCATAGTCTAGCGCTGCCTCACACCGGCCCAAAGAGTTCCCAGTATTGAAGATCTTGCTAGAGAGGATCACATGATTGTTGGACGATACAAAGCCATTGGTATGCTCTGGTTGCCTTGGGGTTTAGATCAATGTAATGGAGTGACAATCAAGGAAGAGTACTACTATGTGATGCCTTTGTTCCATCCCTACACTGTCTGCCTGCTGAAGACCCTCCTGTCCCACCATCATAAGCAGTCGTGGCACTGGGCTGGCCATAGAGCACCCACGCCCTCCTCTTCACTAGGGATGTAAAGGCTAAGACATTTCAGTCACCATTAGTGGCAGTTAGGAATAAAACTTAAGAATGATTTAATATATTAAAAGTCTTAAATACTAGATTAAAAAATTTAGTTGCTAGTCATTTATCAACAAGGGTACTAATATATATATAAGGGCCTCCATCACAAATCAACTAGCAACCAAATATTAAGAATAATTTCTGATAAATTCAAATTTAAATTAAACTTTTCAAATTCTCCTATTCAAATTCAATTTACTCTTTATCATTTCTCAAATATAAACTTTTTCTTTGAAAAGTTATAATAATTATATCTCACTCCATTTTTAAATGGTCTTATTTAACTAGCCATTCTAATATATTAATTTTTACTAATTGCTTTCTTTTTTTAATTTCAACCAATTAAGATTAAAAATTGATACTAAACTTTTCTTTTACAAAGCTGAATTCATATATAAATGCACACCTCTGTAAATATTGTAAAACTTAAAATATTATCTCTTGTCATTAATTTTATGACAAATTTTACAATATATATACCGTAGTACATTTCATACCTACTTAGTTCTTTATTTTTATCATTATTTAATATTAGAATCAAATAACTCTTTGATTTTATATTTGCAAAACAGTATTCAAAAGCGTCAAATAACTCAAATTAATGAAACAATAAAAATATTTTTTAAAAAAGTTTTTCTCAATATTTTAACTTAAACATAAACTTAACTTTTCTGTTTAATTAATATAAACTTATTTTAAGGTTGTTCCTAGCGATTCTATATTATTAAGCGTTTATCTTTGAAATTAAATTTAAATTGTTAAATAAATAAAAACTGAAATTAATTTAGTACTCTTATTTAAAAAATGGGACAGAGAGGACACAAAACCCAAAATCATTCAAGTAAGGGAACTCCTAATATTTCTTTGATTATTTTACATACTATTTATTTCATATGCTCTGCTTATAATTTGGAATATTTTGTTCATTCTTCTTGTTATTCTTATAGGTAAAAAGTAAATAATTAACTAGTTTATGGGAAATCTTCGCATATACTACTCTAATATATACAGGGACACTAAATTAAAAGTATCAATTACTGATACTATAATATTCATAATCAAATAATCTTGCACTTCAGCGTTCTTCGCTTATATAGAACAATTCTGGAAAATTAAATAAAATCATAATTATCAAATCACACACAGTTAGTAAACTTGCAATTTTATATCTGATATTTTTTCACATTTCTCGCAATTTCTCAAGTATAAATTAATAATGAGTTATAATTATCATTTTTATAACAGTTGTATTTTATTTAAACTTAAAAAATTCCTAATATTTTAAATTTTATCAATATATTTAAAATTTATACAATAAAATATGATTTTACTTTCCTTATTGTGAATATTGAATCTTAAATTTATGTATAGTGGAATTTAATGATATTTCACCATTTTTATACTTACTAAAATATCTATTAAAAAACTTATTTCATACTCACTTCTTTTAAATAAAACTACATTAATTATGTAATAATGTCTTTATTATAAATATTTCATTTAAATATCAATTTTTAATTTGATAAATACTTTTAATACTATTATTTATTAGATAATTTCAAAGATTATTGTATATTTTTTACATTTCATTGTATGAAGAACATAGCCAATTGAGATCTGCTTCTCCCATGTTCTTTCTTGTTTAAATTATATATATTTTATATATAAATATATTATTCTAAAGTAATAATTATAAATATACTCACAAATATATCAATTATAAATATTAATATGTTTGATCTTGGGGAAGTCTGCTCAGACATTAACTTGCTCTTAAGATTTGGTGACTGCATTTGCCCGTATTAGCTTCTCAAGTTGTTCACTTGCTCCTCCAGGGTATTCTATTTGAACTTCAAGTTCGTTGTCTCCTGGTCTTAATCGTAATATTTAAGCTATAGATCATTCAATGAAAAAGTTTATGTAAAACTTAGAAAAGATCACACTAAATAAACATAGATTCTTCTCTTAATTTCTCTTGTGCAGGTCTTTGCTGGCTTTAGTAAGATCAGACTGTGTAAAATCGTTAAGAATTTGCAGTTCTTATATGATTTTCTTCTAATTTTCGAGTACTTGCTTCTGCTCCTCAATATCCCCTCTAATCCTCTTGATTTCTATTTCTTTCTCACTGGTTTCTAGTTCAATTAAACGCTTCAACTTATTAACTTCTTCTTCTTTTATTGAAATCTCGTATTCTTTGGTGTTTATGATATCTCTGATGTTGTCTGCTTCTTGCTCGATGTCTTCTTGCTTCTTTTCTAATTAATAAGATGAAATATGGGATTAATATTTACTTTAAGCGTATAGATTGTTAAGCAGGGATTCTACACTTTCTTCTCCGCTTTTCCTCAAGTCACTATAAATAATAATCCAATTTTTTAATAATAAGTTATCTGTTATATTTATTAGCAATAATGATCTTCTCTGCAATTCGGACTCTATCTCTGAGGAGGCCCAAGTCATTAGTGATCCACTTGACATATTCAACCACATCGCTAATATCTCTATCTAGCAGCTTCTCAACTCTGGCTGCTCTAACTTCTTAAGACTCTAATTTCAGCATTTAAACATCATATTATGATATTTCTTAGCCCCTCACTCCCACGAAATTATCTTTGTCTAAACCTTCAATTTCATTGTTCTAAAAATCTCATTAATAAGATCATTTTGAGGCTTACTCTAATGAAATGCTCGAATTGATTGTTTGAACTTTACAATTAATCATTCTCTTGCTGCAACTTCTAATTTTCCTCCATCATTTTCAAGACAAATTCCTAGTAAAAATTAATTCATAAAAAGTTCTCTTTCTCATGTTATTTAACTTACTTGAATGCTTTCTGAGATCTTGACTGGCTCTGTTTTAATGCCAAAATACTCACTTTAAGCGTATCTTAAGATCTTGGTGCCTGGGGATTCTTAGAAGTCAAATTGTGATTGATTTTCTTTACCCTCTCCTGTTTTTTATTGGGTGGTCTTCTTCTGAGGGGAGTCGAAAGAATAGCTGTTATTTCTTTGCAAATCTTCCAGTTAATTATATATATATAATAAATATAAAAATATTAATGAATTACATTGACATTTAGGGATATAATATGATTAAATTAATTAAGTTATTAGATGGTTTATGACATTTTAATTCTTTATTGATAAAATTATAATTTAAATTTTAACAATCATTTTTTACACTTTTATCAAAGTCTATAATAAAATGAAATGGAGGTAGTTGAAATTATAAATATTTAAATATTATAGAAATTAAGTGTGGGATATCTGCATTATGATAAGTTCATCTTTTTACCAAGTACCCCAGTGTGCTATATGTCTGCTTGATCTCACTCAGAATTTATGTGTAACTAAGTGTGGTCATGTCTTTCATTAAATTTGGTAACAAACTTCATAGAAATTTATAATATTTTATTTAGCATCCAGTAAGCAGTGGAGAGCAGAAGTCAGTGTCCATTGTGCAGGAAAGTTCAAACTCATGAAAACATACTTTCAATCAAGTTTGGCATTAATGGTAAGTCATCAAACATATTTCACTCATACTGTTTTAGTCTGTGAGAGTTAAGAAGTGAAGGAGTTGTTTGGCTAGATGACTGATGACGACAAAAAGTAGATACTGGTTTGGCAGAGAAAACTAATAGAAACCACTGAAGAAAAGTCAAAACTTACAGCTTAAGTAGCTGGTCTCTCTCACCAAAAGATAGATCTCGAGAAAGAACTAGAAACTTACAAGATAGACAACAAGAACTAGAAACCATGATACAAAAATTCGATCATTATTACATTTTTAGTAGAAAGAGGAGCTGAAAAGGCAGAGAAACATCATCAGTGCCAATGAAACAAAGATCATTATGAAAGACTACTACGTAGATGAGTTGAAGAAAGAGCGAAGTGCTTTACAAAAAGAGAAGGAAAATCTGCTCAAAGAAATCCAAGAGATGCGCCTGACATCAGAGATATTTGACTAAATCGAGAAATCACACTCTAAAACAAGCGTAATTCAGCATATTAAAACTAAGAACGACATGATTGAAGAGGAGAAAGTCAGATTGCTATACTAACACGCCATGATTCTCATCAGCAGTGAGGAGTAACTCAAGGAGAACATCGGGAAATTGAAAGAAGGAAATGATTGGCAAGAATCAATCATATGACTTGCTCAAGTTGGAAGCTGATGACTATAAGAGAAGCTACGATAAACTTAAGAAGAAATACTAGGAAACTGTTAAGAATGGGCAATTAGCGAAGAGAAATGATAATGATGTCACTACCAGTTCTGATGGGGCAAGTACAGCCATAACTCTATGATATCAACAAGATGTTATTTTAAGATTTTATATACTAAAATATACAATAAATTACTATAAATTACTTTAAATTACTTTAAATTACTATGTTGAAACAGTAAAAGCCATTAGGTACCAGTATTGCTTAACAATAAATAGGCAAATCTAGAGTTGAAGTTGGTGTAACTACTATAATAATTTAATATAAAATGGAACTATTATATATGTTGGCTATAAAGTTTATGAGATTATTTATAACGAGTCTGTATAGTATAACACTAAACGCCGCAAATTCAATGAAATTAGCAATACTGCAGCAATTAATAACAATAAAGATTCTGATTTGTTTGTTTGCTCTCAGGATGATGATGCTTCACAAAGTGGCCAAAACTCAGTAAGTAGTTTGACTATTCATGATAAGTAATATAGAAATTTATGTTATTTAAATTAATAATTATATATAAACAAATTATTAAATTAATTAAAAGATTATGAAATTAGTCTAAGAAAATTAATATTTCATAATCTTCATCATCGTCATTCTCCTTTGTTTTCCTCTCTGAGTCATTTTGCGAAGATCCCGTCTGGTGATCATGAGATTCTTAAAGGTAGTACCACCAAAATATTAATTAAGTAAAAATGAGTTAATAATTTTTATTAATTAAATTGTTCATGAGTGATCAATTATGAAAAATAAGTGAAAAAATTTATTTTAAAATGGAAATTTAATCAGCTTAACAGAATACTTATCATAATAATCAAAATATGAATTATAAGAACGTTACTTAGTTTAACCACTCTTCTTAAGATAATCGGACATTTCCTTCTTGATTTCGTTGAACCTCTCTTCTGTTCAGTTCTGCTGCGAGTTGTCTGTCTTCTGCTACTTCGGCTCTTACTGGGTTGGATCTCTATAAAAAATAAAATTTAGAAATGTTTTTTGTAACTTACAATTTTTGTGAGTGTAACCGCTCCATCAGCGTTGATCTCTAAAGGTTTCCATTTCCTAATTATTTATTTCATTTTAAATTATCGATTTCCTATTATAAATTGTAAATATCTATATGAATCTGATGTTTAAGAGTAATTATTAATCTACTAAGTTTTTATTTCAATTAATTGATTTTTCTTCTATAAATTATGATTATAAACACTGACAGCCAAGCATCATTGAAAAATATCAACAAATTTGATGGTATGATAAGCAGCCAGATTGTTTAAACTTAAAAGC
>ARYC01022058.1:0-11946 GCA_000711775.1 Oxytricha trifallax
ATATAACTAATATGTAGTTTTTAATTCTCTACAAGATGAGGTATTTTTGAGGTCACTTGGATATTGTTGAAGTATGAGTTTTTGAAATTATAGAAATTAAAAAGCCCTAAGATTGATTAATTTAAATTTAAATTTGCCAAAAATTAATTAAATTAAATTTCAAAATAAAAATTTCGGTCTTCAATAACAGGCTCTGAATCGCACGGGAAGGGCTTCAAATCGCAACTATTTTTATTTGCAAAAATTGCTAAAATTTATTGCTATTTTTGGGAAATTTTGGGAATCTCGAAATCGAACATTTGCCAACACCAAGCTTCATCCTTGCTTCCCAGGGTCGTGAATACACAGGAAAGATGCAGAATTTATTAGTTAGCAGGAAAAACATAAAATAAAAATTAAAAAGTATTCCTTCACCTTTAAAGAGGCACTTTTATGAAATTGGTCGAAGACATTTTATAGCAAAATTACTCTTTTCTTCACTTTGCCTATTTTAGGCAATGATTATTTTTTAATATCTCAAAAAATATAACTAATTTGTAGTATTTAATTCTCTACAAGATGAGTTATTTTCGAGGTCACTTGGATATTGTTGAAGTATGAGTTTTTGAAATTATAGAAATTAAAAGTCAAAAAGATTAATTAAAATTAAAATTAAAACTGCCAAAAATTAATTAAATTAAATTTAAAATAAAAATTTCGGTCTTCAATAACAGGCTCTGAATCGCACGGGAAGGGTTTCAAATCGCAACTGTTTTTATTTGTAAAAATTGTTAAAATTTATTCTATTTTTGGGAAATTTTGGGAATCTCGAAATCGAACATTTGCCAACACCAAGCTTCATCCTTGCTTCCCAGGGTCGTGAATACACAGGAAAGATGCAGAATTTATTAGTTAGCAGGAAAAACATAAAATAAAAATTAAAAAGTATTCCTTCACCTTTAAAGAGGCACTTTTATGAAATTGGTCGAAGACATTTTATAGCAAAATTACTCTTTTCTTCACTTTGCCTATTTTAGGCAATGATTATTTTTTAATATCTCAAAAAATATAACTAATTTGTAGTATTTAATTCTCTCTACAAGATGAGTTATTTTTGAGGTCACATGGATATTGTTGAAGTATGAGTTTTTGAAATTATAGAAATTAAAAAGTCAAAAAGATTAATTTAAATTAAAACTAAAACTGCAAAAAATTAATTAAATTAAATTTAAAATAAAAATTTCGGTCTTCAATAACAGGCTCTGAATCGAACATAAAGGACTTCAAATCGCAACTATTTTTATTTGCCAAAATCTCTAAAATTTATTGCAATTTTTAGGAAATTTAGGGAATCTCGAAATGCGAACATTTGCCAACACCAAGCTTCATCCTTGCTTCCCAGGGTCGTGAATACACAGGAAAGATGCAGAATTTATTAGTTAGCAGGAAAAACATAAAATAAAAATTAAAAAGTATTCCTTCACCTTTAAAAGAGGCACTTTTATGAAATTGGTCGAAGACATTTTATAGCAAAATTACTCTTTTCTTCACTTTGCCTATTTTAGGCAATGATTATTTTTTAATATCTCAAAAAATATAACTAATTTGTAGTATTTAATTCTCTACAAGATGAGTTATTTTTGAGGTCACTTGGATATTGTTGAAGTATGAGTTTTTGAAATTATAGAAATTAAAAGCCCAAAGATTGATTAATTTAAATTAAATTAAATTTAAATTTGCCAAAAATTAATTAAATTAAATTCAAAATAAAAATTTCGGTCTTTAATAACAGGCTCTGAATCGCACGGGAAGGCCTTCAAATCGCAACTATTTTTATTTGTAAAAATTGTTAAAAATTATTGCTATTTTTGGGAAATTTTGGGAATCTCGAAATCGAACATTTGCCAACACCAAGCTTCATCCTTGCTTCCCAGGGTCGTGAATACACAGGAAAGATGCAGAATTTATTAGTTAGCAGGAAAAACATAAAATAAAAATTAAAAAGTATTCCTTCACCTTTAAAGAGGCACTTTTATGAAATTGGTCGAAGACATTTTATAGCAAAATTACTCTTTTCTTCACTTTGCCTATTTTAGGCAATGATTATTTTTTAATATCTCAAAAAATATAACTAATTTGTAGTATTTAATTCTCTACAAGATGAGTTATTTTTGAGGTCACTTGGATATTGTTGAAGTATGAGTTTTTGAAATTATAGAAATTAAAAAGCCCAAAAGATTGATTAATTTAAATTTAATTTGCCAAAAATTAATTTTATTTTAATTTAACTTTTATTGAAAGATATGTTTTCTTAAACTATTAATTTTTAAACTGAGAATTATTGCTTATAATTTATATATTTTCTTTTTCTTATAATCTTAGAAATCTTTATTGAATTAATTCTTTTATTCTTGATGGCACAAAAATGATTCGGTTTCATTATTTATTTTTAATATAGTTATCATAATATTTTTTAATTACTAAATCTTTTTTTATTTTAATTATATTAATTGTTTCTTCAAAAATGTTTTTTTTAATTTTATATATACTATTTAGCAAAATTAAAAAAATTTACAAATAATTAGAATTGAAATTTAGATACAATTAAATATAATAAATTTAAATCATTAATTCTTTAACTTAGTTTTACAATGTTTTTTAGCAACTCTGTATATTACTATGAAATCTTAATTTTCTTTTCAACTTATTTATTTCTTGCAGCTTAAGAGCTTCACTCATTTTCATCTAAATTTTATTAGAAATTTGAATTCTTTGTTCATAATTATTCATGGATTTTATTATTTTTATATATTTTTTTATTAAGATTTCTTCCCTCCCAAAGCGAGAAATTTTTTATAGATTTTTTTCGCTTTGGTAGGCTAAGTATAATTAAACAATATTATTTCAATTAATAATTATCTATCGAAAATAAATTTACAACTATTTTTTTAATTGAAATATTGTTTTAAACATTTCTGATACATTTTAACATTCTATTTGATATTCTAATTAAAGAAAAAAAACTTTAAAATATTTCCTTTAATAGAAACATTTACACACATTAATATAATAAAAAGATAAATTATAAAAGTATAATTGTTTATAATTAATTTATGTTTGATTATTGTTAAACTTCATATTATAATAATTAACTTGTATATGGATATTAGTAATTTAACAAACTCTATCAATTATTATATTCTTTAAAAATATAGCCCATATTGTTGCATGTATTATTACTAAATGAAGTTAATGTGAAATAAGATTTCAACAATTTTAATTATTTATCCCTTTGTTTTATTACTCAAAGGTTGCCTTTTATTCGTAGACTCAACTATAGTTTGCATAAATTACTACTAGATTTTCATTGAGATGCTCAGTAAGAAATACCGCAATTATCAGAACTTAGATAAAGTTTAAGTTGCTTTTTTACTAGACTTATTGGCATCTTAAAAAACTTTGAATGCTATCAATCTCAATTTAATTCTCCATCTTTTGAAAGAAAATCATTTATCAATATAATCTTTAAAGAAAATTAAAGTTTATATAAATCATAAATTAATAGTTATATCAAACACATAAAAAGGCATCTATGCTGATTCATAGAATTAAATTATGCAATGTATTAAGAAACTATTTATTTTATATATTATACCTTATTATAATATTATATAATTCATAAAGCCTAACTCCAAGAAAGATTAGACAACAGAGAAGCCTGCATATCAATCTGGACCCAAAGCATCAACACAAACCTCTTCTAAACAATCAGAGAGTTTGTAAACTGCTTAACTGTCTTCTCCCCACTAAACAAAGATACTGCAAAAACAGTATTTGACAAGTCTGATGCTGATCTCAAGACTCATGTACAAACAAAAGCAGGGGGGATAAATCCATCCCCTGATACAGTAAAAATGATTAGACTCTTTGCCTTAATCATCATGAAAAACACAGAAGCCAAGAGTTGTATTTTCATTCACTGTGAATCCGAAGAGTTTACTAACAGAGTCAAACTCCGACTAAAATCTCTCCAAAAACACGCCTACTATATAAAATCGGACATAATACAACTCCTAACCACTAGGCTTAAGAAACAAATTGCACTTAAGGAGATTAACTTCTCCATAAGAATCTAGCCCCTAGACAACAAGCTCAGATTCAAAGAAGTGGAAGGCAATATACAGATCCTCAACTCCAGAAAACCTTCATCAAAGAAAAAGTTCAACAGACTCAAAAGAAAACAGAATTACAGAAAGAAAGGAAAAAACAACAGAAGAGGAAAAAGATGAAAAATCAAAACTTTAGCATACCTTGAACAGAAAGTTCAAAACTTAATTATAGAAGGGCCAGTCCCTTACATAGTGATAACCACTATATTCATCCGGGGAGCCTTGAGCCCCCGATGAGGATTAATTATTATTATATTATTATTATATAATTCAATATAAATAAATATTCTTTGACCCAAAAAAATGAACACAGGATTTATAAATGACAGCAATTCTTACAAGTAAATTAACAGGGAAATATTATAATCAGATAATATAGTAATAGCAATTAAATACAATATGTTCTGATGAGTTTGGTTGATTATGCTTGTATATATTTTTTTAATAAAAACTATTATAAAAGATGTAAGTATAATTAAGAAGATTCAAAGTCTTAAGCAATCTAATAACAAAACTCAAATTAATGAAGTTTAAAGAGAATATTAATGCCCTAAACTGAGGAGACAAGCATATCAAATGAAAGAGTCCAGCTATTATTCCAGAAGAGAAGTAAGTATGTTTAATAAATTAACAAACTATGATTAATCACGTTTTTTAAAATGTAAATGCTTGTGATAGTTGATTTTGTTAGATGTATAGCTCTTCTAAACATCTCAGTAATGGAAGTAAAAGTTAAGAAATACTAAAAAGACAATTACTATGAGCAGATAACCTGCGCAGGAGGAAATGATTTCAAGATTATCATTAGAGTGAACTTGAATGTCTCACATTATTCTAACAAAACCAGACAGTTGATTTATTATCGTAAATGTAGACTTATTACAATAAATGATTCTTAATTATGGTAACTTTTAAACTATATAACTGCTAAATAACTAAAAATAACAAGGAAGTTTAAGAAAGATCTACTAATCTCCAAAATAGTTTAAATAATTTCTTGACCTTTAGAAATTAAATAATTCATAATTAGTATCTGAATGATAAAAGCACTAATTATGAAACGGAGACTGAGAAGTATTCCAGATTTGGTTATACTTTAGAGGTTGATTTAAAATGAGCAAGAATGTCAAGTACAACAAGAAAAATAAATAATTTCATTGAGATGATATATATAATATTATATAATAATAATAAATTATAAAAAATTTAAATAAAATAAAAACATATAAATATAAATAAACATAGCAATTGTATAAAATAAGTACCAGTCATGATGTAAACAAGAGTTTAATTTTGTGCCTAAACCTTCAAACTCACAGCTTATCTCTTTAATTCAGAATTAAAGACTATGCTTAAGCACTTTAAAACTTAGTTAACTAGTTAATTACATCAGACAAACAATGAGTAGCAGTACAATTTCCTAGTAAATATCATCACTAATCTGATTTTACATCTTAACGATATTTGCTTGTCAAGCAATTAGAAATTTACTGATTTCAAACATATATAGATGCTTGTGCATTTACACTGACTAAGAGATTTGAGAAAGCTAATGACAATGATGGTGGTTTCAAGATACAGATTAGAGTGACCAGAACCATGTTAATTACTCGGTTAGTGTATAATCGTTATTTCAACTTGAAATACACGAGAATTCTGTAAGAAATAATATGAAGTCTATGATTTAAAACACCAGATTAAATTGAATTACATAGGCTTTAAAGGACATAGAGAATTGAGTTGGTAAGCAAGCCAATCAAAGTGAGAGATGAAACTATTTGTCAAGTGCATTTGATGTCAGGATAACTGCCAATAATCAAAAATATAAAGTGAATAAGTACATAAATTAATTAAAAATTATAAAGTAATTATCTTTTAATTTATAATTTGAAACTTAAATAAACATAATACATGTAAATGTTCATGTAAAAGTTAAGGATAATTTGTTTAAAAGTTCAACAACATAGTTGTTCATTTCTAATACCTCTAAAATCAAATAGAATCATTTTGAGCTTTGATGAAAGTCAAGCAATAATAACCTTAGCTCCATTTGTTAACTACAATATTATATTGATGGTGGAAGAGTCATGTATATTTTACTAATGATATATAATTATTTCCTTTATTTAACAGAATTTTTTACTAATTAAATTATTTAAACTTATTATAAACTAACACTAATACTGTTAATTTATAAATCCAAGAATCAGATTAAAGCTTATACCTTTTAGAGCAACATTCCTTTCTGTCACATTCCTGTTTAGTATATAACTTTAAAAGAATACTGTCTAAGCTAAAACCATATAGTTTCAATATTCTCCAGTAATTGAAGCAATTGATCCTTATTTTATTTCCTCCTATTAAATATAATGACTTAATGGGATTCCTCTAGAATCAGTTTGCAAGTTAAATGTATTAGAAAACGAGATGCCGATATAGCCTAAATTCTACTGCAGCGCAAATACTGAAATCAAGCTACACTCTAATTTAATGAGGAGAATGGACTAAGTTAAAATGAAGTAGGTAATGATGATGAAGCAGGCAGAGTTAATATTTGAATGCTAAAATCGAGATTAATCAGATGAATTCAAAGATACTGATCTATTATACTCATAAATTACATATCTATATAATTTTATATTTAATTATAGTTTTTAATAATATATAATATTAATTCCTATTTGTTTATTGCACAGTAGCTTTAATAGTTACAGTATTTCTCTTCTATTTAGAGAGAAAACCACATTGTAATTACTCGCTTGCTCTCTTTCACAAAGTATCCAGCAATGAAAAAGTAATCATCTGCGCATGAATCTGCAAAGAGCATATAAATGATGATGTTATTCTCCTTGGTTACATCTTCAAGTCTAAACAAAATCATATCAACAATTATTTATTACTAGTTGATTATTTTAAATAAAAGAATATAATTAAAGATTTGAAATGATCTAAGCAAGATTTAAGAGTTGAAGTGATCCATTTCAAAAAGACTTAATAAAGATATCGTTGATAAATGAAAAGGGCAAAGGCCTATCTAACTCTGAGAGTACCCAATAAATCCACAAGTAATTCTGAATATACTCCTTGAATGTTGTCAGAGATTTTAACAATGGCTTTGATGCACTTATGCAAAATAAGAGCATCATTGTTTTCAACTATTGCTCCTTGATATATAATATAATATATAATTGTTTATTAGAAATTGAAGAATCGAATAAATATTAATAAGCTTTCACTCTTCATTATGGAACACTAGATATATCTAAATTTGAATGAATGCGTGTAGCTAGATTATCCAATCTATAATATAGCGATAAAACTTAGCAAACAATTAATGTTAGACATTTTATATCTATCAACTAATTACTAATTGTGTATAATTAATTTATAAATATTTCAAGTAAACTTATATAAATAAAATAATAAATTAACTCAATATACTGAGAAAGGGAGACACCGTTAGATAATTAGATATTCTCCTACATACAGAGTTGAAGTGCAATGAGCAATGTTTAGATTAACCCTGGCGGCATTATAGTTGTTGATATGTTTAAATTGAATCATTTTTTTACTCAACAGTAATGATTAATCGTAATTGAATCGTTTTATTAAATTTAGAAATAACTAGATTTGATGATTTCAAATTGAATGGACTATCTTTCTATAAAGTATCAATCTTTCTGTTATGTACTACGCCTAATTCAAATATTTGCCATTTGTCTCTCGTATTGCCAAATCCACTGCGTCGGCTTAATCATGCTTTACTGCTTATCATTTCTTAATGCTATAATGAACTCTACCTATGGTATTAGCTATTTAGAATGTATAAATTATATATAAGTCTTTAAACAATTTTAGCTGAAGTTGATGACTAATCTTAAATGATTCAAACGAAGAAATCAAACATTCTAAAAGAATATCTTAAAGAGATTCACTGTTTTTATTAGATAAATTGTTGTAAAATAAAATCAGACTTAACAAATTAAAGTAAAATTTACCGAGTATTTTGTAAAACAATTCTAATTAATATACTGTTTGATAGTTCTACAAATGCAATTAAGGTTTTTTAATTCAGAATGTCTGACTATTTAATATAATTTGTGATCATCATTGCAGATAGTCAATACTTATGCATATTGTAATATTATTTAAATATAATTTGCATAGAGTATTCAAATACACTCAATATATTTATCACCTTCATTAGACAATCAAAACACCGCATTAAAACCAATAACTTATTTTATAATATAAAAATGACAACTTAAGCGAACTTTTCTTGCAATATCCTAGTAGTATCTGTTGCAGATCGAAGTAATATCTCAAAATCTGGCTTGTCTGAACCAAATAAAAATTATTTTATTGCATTATAGTAAGCTTTCATAATTATTATTGAAGCGTAACAAATAGGTCTACGTATATTTCATATTATTATTCTCAGTCTTTTTCAATATAATCTGGAAATATCTATTGAGGTTTTACTAATATTTAAAATAGTTATATAGTCCATGAATTACAGTTTAAAATAAATAAAATCATTATTTTTGGATAGTTGCTTATACATTTTTGTTTTATTACCTTACAATTATATCTCAATCTTTTATTTGTTTTATATTTACAATCTGCTTATTTAATGAGTTTAGACTTACTTAATAACTGGTTTTTATTATTTGTAATGACTTCTTATTTTTCCTTATCCAGATTTACCAAATAAGAGGAGGCAATATATCTGAAATTTATATCATGCATAAATCTTTTTTTAGTTTATATTTTTTCATTTTTCTTTAGCTTTAAGCTAATTGTGTTTTATTAAATATAGAAAATAGGATATGAAATTTATCAAAATAATTGAATAAGAAGGAATAAGTAAAATAAATTAAAAAATTAATGTATCAAAGTATTTTGATTCTTTAATATTCTTTTACTCTATAGCAATCTTCACGATAATTTCATTAAACTGAATTCAAAAGACAAGAAAGAACACAAAATATCTTATTTTAAGTTAAAAAGATATAAAAATTATGGGCATTTTTAGTATTTTTTAACTAATACTCTAATGCAGGAATTTATGGTCTCAAATAAATCATAGAAAAAGCAAATAATATTTATAAAACCTCCAGATATTTATTTAACTAATATATAAATTTATGAATAAAATCAAAACATTATCAACTTACTCATTTATTAATAAGTCAAAGTCATTCAAACTTATAACAGTAGTTTATTGAAAGTATTGAATAAGACATTTCATTTTTCCGAAAGCCTCTATAATTTGATGATTCTAATTATTCAGAGTGTACTGAACATGAATATAAATGAGTTTTGTAAAACTCTAATGATGGTAGAGATATAAAAGAAATGAACATTTTTTATGCTTTATATGTATAACAATGAAAGCTTTATTTTGAGTATTCAAGGCATCAGGGAGAAAAGCACGAATATTCATAAATGAACTCGATTGAAGTAAATTCTCTAAGTATTGATCCTTGAATAAGATACAAGATGAAACACGATACCTCATCTCAATTCGTTTGGTCAATGTTTTTGATATAGGCAACATATACATCTTGTCTTTGTATTTAGAACTCTACTTTGAGATTCTGTTCATTCAAGATTGGTAATAAATCTTTTGATCGTTCGTTGGAGAACATTAAAAACTTACGAATTAATTTATAATAATAATAATAATAATAATAATTAGATCATACTGAGGTCTCTAGGGACCCCCAATCGATAAAACATGGTAGCTTATAAGGGTCAAGCCCTTTAATTATAGTGAATCATGTCACTCTGGTCAAAGGACCTATTTCCAAATTACTTTCTGCCTCTCCATTTTCTGAGAAAGAAAGCCACTCTTCTTCAGTAGCAACTTCTTTTATCTTGTCTGGTGGCGACTGGTTTTGTTTCTTTACAAGTTATTTTTCCAATCAATGCATCAAAAGTAAATGTGTCCACTATGTCAATTATCATCGCTCTAAAATTATATATAAGATAAATGATTTCAACTATAGATTTAGGTTTGTATTTTTTGGCTTCTTCCTTATATTAATCAAACTTTATCCAATTCCATTTAAGGTGATAGTTACTTATGAAAGGTTAGAAATGACTTAAGTATTGAATTGATTCTTCGCAGAAATTAAGATTTCTGTATTCTTCTAGGTCTTAAGCAATGAAATCGAACATGTGTTGATAGTTATTATTTCATGTTTTAGAAGGGAGAAGATTATTGGACTTTATTCAATTGTAATCTCATGGATAGTTTGTTTACCATCGACTTTAAGTATAGAGGTTCTTTAAGTTACTTAATAACGTTAATAATAAGTAAAGCATCTTCATGGGGTTTTGTTATAGGAGTATTTAAGGTTTTCAGGATAAAGTCCTTTGTCATTAGCCTAATGGTCTAAAAAAAAAATATATCTTTTTATACCGTCTTATAGATATTATCAACCGTAGCTATTAATTCTTATTATTTGCTATAGATCAAGTTTGTTGTTTCCATATTTTTTCGCTATTATTAAGTAGAGTCATCAATAGTTTTCAGTTGATTATTATTGATAAAATACAAAAGATTAAAAAAAATTAATAACTTAAATACAGAATAATTGCCAAGTATTATATATTTGCAAATTAATTTATTAATAATATAGAGAAAATAAAATATAAATAGAACTTGTTTGTTAGTTCATTAAATAATTTACACTATATTATATTGAGAGATTATTGTCTTTTTAATTATTTTATATGCCATAACATTACTATTTTGACTAAGAGTTTCTAAATGAGTTTGTTATTTATGTAACCTTTCATTTCAGTTATTGGCATCCGCACTTTTACATTACTAAATTCTATAATGTATGTGATTAATTTTACTTTTCAATCTCATAGTGCTGCCAAAAGTGAAAATACACTTAAATAGTTGATATTTCTGATTAATTAATACTTACAGAAAATTTGAATGAGTATTGGTCTTTACAATTAGATAGAAATTAGTGATTGCTTCAAATATTATTCCATATTAAGTTAATTATAAAATATTAGAGTACTATTACGTTTATTTATGAATTTTGTTTTTTTTTATTTTAAATAATTTATGATATATAATACGACTTTAAATCTTACTGTTAAATCTTTCTTTTTATAAGTCATCTTTTAGATTTTATTTTATTAAATGGAATTATTACATAAATTATTATTAGCATTCAATTTATTTACCGATCTGAATTCTTGATCTAATAATTTCTGATGATTTTTTTAGATCAGAATATTTTCTGGAAGGTATACTGATTTAGTGCGTCATCGTCTACGTGCTTCCTGTTTTTCCTTATTGAATAGCAGATTTGTCTTATTGTGGAAAATGAAGGAAGTCAAGTTTTAGTTATTGAATATACGCTTCTAGTGACTGACTATTATTATGAGCAAATTTTATTGAATTGGAGACCTTTTCTTTAATGATAAAGATTTTTATAGTTCTATTGTCAGATTTATAGGTTGAGTGAAGAAACATGTTCCTCAATTCTCTTTTAGAACACCTTAAAGCTGAGTAGTTGGAACCATATTTTCAAAAAAAAACTTTGTTTCATTTTGTTTATGTAACAAAAGGAGCCTTAAATTTTTAGTTTTCTTAGTGTAAGAGAGACTATATTAAGTTTGGGTAGGTAGTCTCCCTGGAAAGATAAAACTTGCGTGAGAAGGATTGAAAGAACTTCTTGAAAATTTCAAGTGGTTTTTACTAAGAGTGACTTGGTTGAAAGTCTCGTGAGTTCGTATTACTCCTCTATTAGCTTTCGAATTTAAAAAT
>ARYC01022060.1:0-13231 GCA_000711775.1 Oxytricha trifallax
AATTTTCTCTTATGAATACAATCGGAAATTATTTTCGCAATATAATTTCTTTTCATTCAGATTTCGATTTTTAGTATTGCACTAATCTTTAATACCTTACAATCACTTGCAACAATTTAACCTATTTATAAAATGTTCATGAATCAATGATGGCTAGAAGATCTAATTTAAAGTTAAAAATTATAACGACCTTTCATGCTTAACTGAGTGATTTTATGAAAATTGACTCGTATCCTCCCCATATAAAAGTTAAGTGTATTAGCCCTTCACTCTCTCTTTTGCCAAAAAATAATGGTTAAATAGCATTAAATTCTATTTTTAAGGACAACTTCTTAATAAATATAAACCTATACTATTTGAGAGATTATAGTTTTATTATAAAAGAGTTTTAAAGCAACAGATCAAACTCTAATTCAACAAATGAATTTGATATTACTTTGCTTTAAATATAGGAACGGGGAAAAGCAGATTATATTAAATACTTAGAAGATTCAAAGAGTGACAAGAATTTGAAAATGAATCATGAAATAAACTCTTAAAATTTCAGAGTAATATGTAAATCTTACGAAAATCATATTGCAGATTTTAGAGTATTTAAATGATTAATAAAATAATATATAATAGAAAATTATTTAATTTTACAAATTTAATAAATTTTAAATCAATTATTTTAGATCAATAGTTCAAATGTAGTTGATGCCAAATTTAATTTATAATAACAAAAATAACCAATTTTTTAAAAAGAATATAATTATAATCAAGTTTATAAACTTCAGCACGTCTAAGACTTTCTAATAATTAAATTAAAATATAGTGCATTATTTTATATCAATTATAAACTACCTTAGTGCATAAAATCTTTATATAAAAAAATAAATTTTAAAATGAAAATCTTATTATTTAAAGAAAATTTTTGTTGTGGAAAAAATATAATCGAAATAATTGCATTTTGCATTTATTATTAGTTAAAAATAAATGAAATTATTTTTATTTATATTATAATTAGAAAAATTACAAACTTAATCACAATAAATGTGAAGAAAAAAAAAATTACTTCATTGGTTTTGTAATATTTTAGAATGAAGAATTAAAAAATTTCAACTATTTGGATAAAAATATATTGTAAAAATAATTTTTCTTTGTAAAAAATAATTTTAATTTATTATAAAATAACAAATTAATTTCAAATTCTGTGATGTTGATAAAAATATAAAAAGATTCATAAGCTGCATAATATTAACTTTTTGAAGAATAATAAAATTATAATAAATATATTTTTGTAATCTTAAAAAAAATGAAAATTGCTTTTTATAATTAATAATTATAAAATGAATATAAATCTAAATCGAGTTTTAATATATAAATTTTTATCTTTTTTATAATAACCGGATTTATAATATTTTTATATAGAATGAATTTAATATAATAATGATATCTAGTTCAAAAATTTAAATATTTAACTATTTGGGTAATATTATAATAAATTTATTTAATTTATATATTATAAACAAAATGAAATATCTTTAAAGCTGCAAATAAGAGTCAAATTTAATAATTAATCCAAAAACGATAGAGATAGAAATAAAGAAACAGAAAGCAAGTTATCAAATTAAAGCCAAAATTGGAAAAAATATTAGATTGATGATTTATCAATATTTGAATTTAAATATCAATTTGCTAAAAATATCAAAGCTATCAAAAAATGACAGAGAATCCTTGAAAAGCCTAAAGCATAATCTAAAATTTGATAGCAAAGAAAGAAGCTTAAGAATAAAAATAAAAAACAGATGTGCTAAGTACATTAAATATATTGGAACTATATATTTATAAGAAATAACAAATAGTTTCACATTAGTCGCTTATGGGAGGTCGATTAAACCTTATAATTACTTTTTGAATAGTTTAAGCTAAAACACAGAAACAAATATTTATATTGAAGGATAAAAAATACAATGGTTAGACAAACTAAAAGATAATCTTCATGCTAATGAAGGCTTAGCTTACCAGTTAAATTATGTAAATTAATTGTAACTAAAAAAATGCAATACAACACTTTCTTAATTGCAAAAGTAGATAAATATGAGTAAATTAGAAAGTATTGAAATTTAAAATTCAATCATCGGACTTCAATACAAAAAGAATTTCTTAAAAAATTCAAGAATCTCAGAGTTTATATCTAAAATGAATACCTAAACCTAAATTTTACCAACTAAAAAACTAAAACTTAAAAATTGTTAAATTATTGACTCAATTTGGATTGCCAACATGCCATACTTAGAAGAAGTTGAATTAAAAAATTGTGAACTTAATAGTTTCTCTCATCAGCAAACTATGAGATGGAAAAATCTTAAAGTCTTAACTATTATTAGATTAAAACCTTAAATCAAGAACAATTTCAATTAAACTCTGAATGACACACTAAATTGGCATTCAATTATCTACCCTTAAAACTTTAAATTTTACCAAGAGCTATAATACCTTAAAATAACTTGCAACAGTCTCAAATTTATATAACAAGTTCATCATTCATTGAAAGAAAGACAGGCTTATTTAAAGTTAAGAATCATAACAACTTTCATGATCTTCTTAAATTAATTATCAAATATAACGTCATACAATTAGCAAGTTAATGTAAAGTATATTTGTCCATCTCTTTCTCTTTTTAATGGTAAAATTACTAAAATGAAAGAGAAATTTATTTTTGAAGACAATTTGAATATCCAACTTAATAAATATTACTTGAAAAACTATGGATTTATATTAAAGAATAAATTTACTAGAACAAAAACACTAAGAAAAATAGCATTCAATCAGTTAGTATTGAAAATTCAGAAAAGAGAAAGGAGGAATAATTTTAATATTTACAAAAATCAAGTGATAACCAAAATTTAGATATTAATCAAGATGCTAATATTGAGTGTTTTTAGGTTATTTGTATGCCTTTTAAAACCCTAGAATAGATTTCAGAATATTTGGATGAATAAATTCAAATAATAATCATTTAAATTAGATTTTTAATCCTCATATTAATATGTACGGTTTTGAATTTAATAAATAGTTTAATAACATTTAAATAAAGAATTTCATTTTATATTCATTTATATTGATTTTATTATTTTATATTTTATGCAAAGTAAAGCTAATATAATTTTTTTATTTCTTTCAATTTTAACTTTTGTTTTTAAATTTAAATTTATAGAATTTAATATAATATAATTTCTAGATAAAGTTGGAAGGAATAATCAGCTATTTGTAATATTAAGATTGAAAACTAATTAAGGATATTTAATTATTTATAGTTTAGCTGAATTATTCCAAGTTTTATGTTTTTCAAGTAGTTAATAAATGAACTAAATTTTCATTATATACAGCTTTTAATTTTCCTCTGATTAGGTTGTAATGAAAAACAAAAGTCTATTTAAAATAATGGATAAATAAATTTGTGAAATTTGATACCAAATGAGTTAATCACAATTAATCTTTGTAGAAATAAATTTTCTTGCTTTTTCATTATAAAGAAAACATGAATTAAAACCTAATTTTTACAAAATTTGTAAGATTATTACTAATTTAAAGCTTTGATTAGGACATTATTGTATGAAAAAATATGAATTGATAAATGGAATTAAATTTTTATTAATTAAATACTATTATAATGTTGAGTTAATTTATCCAGAGTAGCTCAAAATTCAAATTAATATTAATTCTTCGGTAAATCCCGCAATTTAGCTGGACTCTACTATTGCAATCACTGTTTCAGATTGCAGTTAGAAATTTTGATCGTGTTTATTTGAGAATTATAATAATATTTTAACTTCATCGCCAACATTACAAAAGTTGGCGATGCATCGCCAACTTTATAAATGTTGGCGACGAAGCTTATTTATATTTAATTAATCTAATGTATATAAAACTAAATAATTATAATCATTTCTAATTCATTTTTTTTGACTTTTCTATTAAAATATATATTAATTCCTTAAATGATGTAAGTTTATTGTTTATTAATTAAAAAAATACTATAATACTCATTTACTGTTTGATTCATCATTTTCCATATATATTTTCGTATAAATCTATCTAGATTTTTACTATTTAAAAACACTTAAGATAAATGTTCTAAAGTATCCTTATTTATAGTAATTTGTGGATAATAAATTACCCATATAATAAAATCAGGAATCTTAATAAAGCTAAATGAAAAATTATTAAATCTTTAAAGACTTAGAATAAATCAATTAAGAAAATTAGGAATCCTGAATCAAGAAGGAAATAAATAACAATTTATATGTGAAGTAATTATTTTTTTATATAATTATTTAATTATTAAAATATCTTAAGCTCAAAGCTTAATTATACTTATTTGAGAAAAGTTATTAATTTTACTTATAATTAAACATAAATTATTTTTTTCTTTAATTACCATCACAACATTTAAAGATATATTTTTGTTTCACAATTTATACATTCCTATATTAATTTTCTACATAAAAAGAATCAGCTCCTAATGCTTTTATTATAGGATTTTTAACTGATTTTTAAATGAGTGATAGTACCTGAGATATCCCAGGAAAAGATATATTTTGATTTTGAAATAACTCCTAAAATCAGTAAAAGGGGTTTTCTCGCTAGGGAGAAGAGATAAATTCTTTATAGCAATAACAACCACCGTCTCATCTAAATCACTTTATATAGTATAATATTTATATGGTTTGGGGACATTTTCAAAAAATAATTGGAAATAATTAATAATTGATAAAATTATTTTATTTTTACATTTTCTAATTTATCCCTACAATAATTGCTTTGAGATTTGATAAAAATTTTAATTTTAGATAAAATTGTGAAATTTAATTTTCAAAAATGATCCCTCCTCACTAAGTGAAAAATAATATAAATATTAATTGAAATATCTTTTTCATTCTTAAAATTTAATTTCAAACATTTATATACAATTATGGGAAAAATTATCATAATAAATAAAATATCTTTTTTTTCTAGTTGTAATATTTATAATTTTAAAACAATTTATATACTGATAATAAATAATTATTTATGAAAATAAATAATAAAATTGATAGTTTAAGTTTTATTATTTCAAAACTTTTAATTTCTTTTATGAATTTATTAAAATAGTTTTGACAAGGCAATGATTAATTCATAGTAAAACAATTAAGGTTATATTGTTAGTGATTATTTTGTATATTTCAGCTTTAAATTAGGTTTTATATTGAATTATTTGTTAGATAAATTAGTTAAATTTTTTTCACCAATATTCCTTATCATTATTAATAATTATAAATTGTCAGTAAATTTAATGTTATAGATTGAATTACTTAACAAAATTATTTTAAATGATATACTATTAATTATAAATAATCTTGCTATATTTGCAAAATAACAGTATATTTTTTTATAATTTCTAAAAATTCGTTATAATTTGATAAAATTAAAAGTTATAATTTAATAGATTTAATCTTTACATAATAAAATTATCACTTTGTATTTTGATGAATCATTGAAAAAATGTTAAATACTTATAGAACTTAATGAGATTAATATAAAAATCAACATAACTGTCAAGGTAATATTTGAATATCATTTTATACCTATCTAAAGTTCTGAATTTAGCTCCATAAAATCTTGAAATCTGATCTCAATTGTTTCTGTCCCTTCTAAATCATTGTTATTCTTGAAATAAGTAATTAATATGTTTATTTTAATAATGCGATTATTTTGCTTTGAGGGTACATTATATAAAATTTATACATTTACTTCATTTGATCCAATCTATTCCTCTATATAATTTTATATATGAAAACCCAAATAATCTGACTTTGATTTAGAACAGCTGACTTAGATCTTTGATGTGAAATTAAGATTAAGGTTTGTTGAAATTACTACTAAGTTATTAATAAGTTTAGAACATTAACAAACATTCAAGATTTGATTTAAATCTACTTGGTAAGTAAAAAGTATTTTAACTTTTTAGATTTTTCTTTTGATCAATTTTATTTAATCCATAAATTAAATTTTCATATTTTCATCTGAAATTGTAAAGGTAAAACTCTATACATTTTATAATTTAATAAGATTATCGAGATTACTGACATTACTCAACTTTAACTCTTTCTACTCCTCTAAGTTAAAAGATTGTATTTAGACATTTTAAGTCGCGATATGCTAGAATTTAACAAGATTTCTAAGCTTTTGGATTTCATCTCTGACTAAGGAATGAGTGCTTACATTAATTAATTTTAATATTTTAGTGTTTCTGAATACTTAAATATCCCTTGGATCTGCCATAACACAATAATTTAAAATAACTTTTTCAAATTTAAAGCTATCAAAATTTTCATCTTGAAGGCTTAATTATTAAAGTATATCATTTTATTTCTATAAATTCCCACTTTATTTAAACATTTCATAATTCTTAATTAAACTTTTGCCGCCCTGATTTAAAGTGACTTATTCTAGCTCTAGAACTTTAGAGGATTTACAAAAAGTAGTCGAATCTGTTAAACAATTTCAAAATGATGTATGTCTAAATGCATATAATCCCTTTTTTAATTCAATTTAATAAAAATGCTCCCATTAATAAATTGAATATTGAATCGAATCATAGTTCGACCATGGTCAATTTATGTTAAATATAATTCTTTGACCAATATATTTTGGAAGTGATAAAATGAAGTACTCGTAATAAATTCCAATGTAATCTAGTTCTCAATAAGCTTTATTCAATGTGTATATATAACTGAATGCTTAAAGATAAATCAAATTATCAAATGATTAAGGGGGATCTACTATTTATATAATGAGGTTGCCATGATCCTTATTATTCTTGACTAGATCTTTTATATTTTAAACAATTTCTCTCTCATTTATTGAAAGATTTGAAATCACTTTGTAACTAAAGTTCATGTTCAAGAATGTATAAATTGTTAATCTGCAATACCGAGGCAGTTTTACTTTCTATATTTTCATATTTTTTTAATATATTTAAAGTAAATAATATATGATAAATTGCTTCTTTTTAAATTTTATTTTTTGCTTTAAATAATCATTTAGATATTTAAATATTTAAATAAATGATAAATTTAATTAAAATAAAAATTTATTCCTCAGTAAACATAGAAATAATAAAGAATTTTATAGATTTTATAAACATAATTTTTTTAAAATATAAGCTGCGTTAATTAAAAAAAATCTCTATAATTCCAACTAATAATAATAGATTAAAGTAGTGTAATTTTATCAAGATCATGAATCATTTGTATAAAAATAAGGAAATTTAAGTATACGCAAAGAAAATATTTAATACTGTTAATTTATTAAAATAAAGTTATTTATAATATTTGACTTCTGTATTCGTCTATACCTAAACTTTAAAATTAAATTAATCATATCAACAATAATTTTGAAATACAAAATTTAAATTTAATAAAAATAACTTAAATTTATTGTAATTATGTTAATAGTGTGAATTTTAATATGAAATTAATTATATACTACTTTATAATAATTAAGCAAAATTAATTATTTAAATATATAATAATAAACATAGTTATTAATATTTATAATAAATAATTTAAATGAAATAAACTTAATCAAGCGACTAAACTGGCTTTCAATAAAAGTGTTATCGAAAAATATAACCAAATACAAAAGCAATCTGCAATCAATAACCAAAATGTTTATTAAGAACTAAAAATGGAAAAAATATAAGATTGATAATTTATCAATTCTTGTCATTTAACATAAATTTGCTGAAGATATCAAAGTTATCATAAAATGAAAGAAATATTTTGAAATGCTTAAAATTTATCGTTAATTCTAATTTAAAATAGCAAAGTCTCAGAATTAAATTTAATTAAAAAATTATAAATTCTATGAAATCATTGAACTCTCAATATTTATAAGAATTGACAAACAGTTTGACTTTAGTAATTGGAAGTTAACCAATTTAAACTTTTAATTACTTTATTAACAGTTTGAGTAATAATCAGATATACAATATTTATATCGAAGGACTTAGATAATGAAAAATAGATGATCTTTGTGATGGTAGATTCAATGAAGGAAACTCCGAAGGGCAGTTAATTTAAATTAAATAAATTTCAATAGACTAATGTCCCATAGTACTTTAATCATTTCAGGATCAATTGGACATAAGCCAATTATAATAAATTGAAATTTATAATTCAGTTATAGATTTGCCAGATATAAAATAGTCCTAAATTTAAATTCTTCCCACAACAATACTCAAACTAAGTCAATGCTTTATTAATGACTCAATCTGGTTTGCAAACATGCCTAACTTAGAGGAAGTTGAAATTGTAAATTGTTAAATTAATGATAATTCACAATATTAAGGACTTTTATGGACTAAAATAAAAAAACTTACACTACTTTTAACTAAATTTAGACTATTAAAATACTAAAATGATTTTTTTTTTCGAATATGGTAATCAATCAACCCTGAAAATTATAAATTTTACTAAAATCTTCAGTATCTAGAAATAAGCTGTGATGACTAAAGCTTTTTGGAAGTGATTCAGGATTCTTTTAAAGACAGAGAATAGTATTTAAATTTAAAAATTATAATAACCTATTGGACTAGTCTGACCGACTTGTTAAGTTTAGAACCGTTCCCATTTCAAATGAAAGTCAAGTATATATGTCCCTCTCTCACTCTTTTAAAAACAAGATTATTAAAAACATCTGTAAATTTTAATGTATTGGAAAACCATCTCAATATATGAGACCTTCATAGGCTAGTCAACAGAATAAATTTATTTTTATTGAATGAATATGGATTTATAATGGGAGATAAATAATATTATAGATGTCCAATTAAAAATGAAGAAGTAGCTTTCTATAGAATATTTTACAAGGTGCCAGATGAAAATAAAGAACAAATTTTGTAATAAATATATGAAAGTCTATTAATACCACAAAGACGATTTGTAATCGAAGACAATGATTTTATAACATTCAAGATTATATCCAAAAGAATTGAAGAGCTTAAGTCAGATTTTAACATTTTTTAATGAATTTATTTATATTTTTAATTCCAATTTAAGAGAACATATTATTCAAATACATTCTTAATAAATTCAAATAAATTATTAAATCTCACTTTTTTAAGCAATAAATAATTATAATTAAATTTCATGCCATTTGTTTTGTAAATTATAAATTTTAATATTATTTTCAATTTCACTTTACAGAGAAATAAATAAGTAAATATAATACTGATTATTATATTGTTTTAAAAATTGAAGAAATGTGTTGTAATAATAAATAACAAATGATTTTATTTTTTAGAGAGATTAAACATAAAATTGCTATATTAATTTAGATAATGATATTATCTACAAATTAATTAAGCACATAATTAATTGATTACCAATTAGATAAAATTATATATAAATTAATATATGTTTCAACTCAAATTCTCTTTTATAAATGTATGTAGATTTATTAATAAGTTAGTTGTTACTATTATTTTAATTTGAGGCAAGATTAATAAATTTTTTCATAATTAATTAAATTAAATTAATTAATTAATTTTTAAAAGTACCTTAGAAACATCTAATAAGCGAAAATAAAATATACATGGGATTAGATTTTTCGCATTAATTGATCTTATCATATCAACTTGAATTATATTTTAATAATATTATAGCATGACGAAATATATTGATATCTATAATTAAAGAAAATCTCTAGTATTTTAAAATATAAAAATGGAGATTTTGATAATTTAAATTTTTTATGCATGAAATATCAGGAAATAAATTTATAATATCAGAAACATACAAATTGACATAAATTATTGTATTAAATTAATTCTTAAAAAGTTATTTGATAATTATTTTTAGTATTTCCATATATCAGGATAAAATAATAAATATTATTATAATCTATTAATAGATAGAATCTATTCAAGGTATTGGAACTTATATAATAATTTCATATAAATTTTAAGTATAATATAATAACTATATAATATTCCTAACAGGAAATTAAACTGGGGGTGGGAAGTTTCCTGGCAAGTAAATTTTATTATACATAATTTCATGATTTTTCATAAAAATATATATAAATCATTTTTTTTAATTTACCAATTTTTTCGGGGATAAATTAAACATCCTTTAAGATCTTCAAAAATATAAGTTCAAGTAGTTTACTTTGAGTAACGTTATATAAATATAACGTTAGAAACTTATAAGAAAATGTTCATATTTACCATAAATCAAAGTGCATTTGGAAAAAAGAAAAGATAAATATTAAAAATTTCAGCAGAAATAGACTAATTTATCTTCAATCTAATGTAATTTAAAATTATTAAAAGTTATTCCTAGTAGTTAGAAATAATAACCAACTAAAATAAAAAGTTGAAAAAATATAAAAAAATTTACTTGCCAGGAAACTTCCCTAAAAATTTTTTTAATCATAAAACTGGGAAGGAAACTTCCCCCCCCCAAAAATTGTTTTTATTTCAATTATAAAATATTATTTCATTTTAGATTTATCTGTAATTCCGATTTTATCTCCATGTAATCTTGAAACCTAATGTCTATTATTTAATTAGTATCTGTTTGAGATTTAATTAAAATATGAATTTTAATTTTGTTATCTTACTATTTAGATGGGACATCTTAAAAAATCTATACACTACTTTCTGCTTCAATACCTATTATGTCAATAACATACTATTTAAGATCAAATCCCAGATTATTAGATTCATGTTTTGGATTGCTTTTATGTGTTGCATAATTAAAATCAAGATTTAGGTTAGTTGCGATAATTACATACTTTGTAACAAGTTTAGATCATTTGCAAAGTTCTAAAATCTGATTTAAGTCTACTTGATATGTAAATAGTAACTTAAGCTTTTAGACTTTTCTAACAATCAAATTCATTTAATTAGTAAAGTCTTATTTTTGAATTTAATCTCTAATTGTAAAAGTGAAACTTTAAACATTTTAAAGCTTAAGCAAATTTTCAGGATTGCTTATGTTGCTAACTTACAACTATTTTAACTCTTCCAAGGTAAATTTTAATTTTTAAACATCTTTAGTTGTAACATGAGAATATTTCATGAGATTATTAAGTTTGTGTATTTCTTCTCTGACTAAAATATGAGTGCCTACATTAATTAACTTCAAAATTTTAGTGTTTTTCAAAATTAAGATATCTCTTGGGTCTACAATTATACACTAATTGTATATTGCTTTTTTAAAATTGAATTTATCATAATAATTGTTAAAAAGGGTTAATTATAAACGGATTTAATTTTAACTGTATAAGTTACCGCTTTATTTGAAAGCTTCATAATTTTTTATGTAATTTATAGCCTCTCTGTTTAAAATGGATTAATTTATCTCTATAACACTCGCTTTCTTACAAATTACACTAGATTAACTAAGTTAACAATTAAAATAAATGTAACCTCATTGAAATTTATCTATTTTAAAGTCAAGCTTGTGATAATGCTCCCAATTCTTAAGCGGATTGTTTATAGAATCGTAAGTAGACCATTATCAATTTATATTTAATTTAATTCTCTCGCCTACATATTTTGGTAGTGTTGAAATGAAATAGTTATAATATATTCCTACAAAGTTTTTTTCATCAAAAGCTCTATTAAGTGTAAATATATAACTAAATGTTTAAAGGTAATTTAAATTATCTAATGATTTAGGTGGATCTTATATTTAAATTACTAAATTACCATGTTCTTTTATAATTATGACTTAATCCTTCACATTTTTCACGATTTCTCTATCTTTTGTTGAAAGGTTTGAAATTACTCTGTAATTAAAGTTCATATTAAAGTATGTGTATACAATTAATCGGCAATTTGGTTGTATTTTAATGTTATACATTTAATATTTTTCTTAATATAATAATCTTAACAGGTAAAATTATTTTAATTTATAATTATTCAAATGATGAACATTTATAAAGGTCCAATCTTTAAATATTTAAATTTTAAACTAACTAGTTTACATCTTGAAGTAAATTGATAAAAATATATATTACATTTTAAAAATAAAAAAAATAAATGATAACATCCATAATAATCTAATATTTTATATAAAAAATTGTAATATTAAATAATTAATAATTCTTAATAAATTTAATGATCATATTATTTTAATTATTTTATTATTATTAATTTAATCATAAAATTTTACACTTATAATATTAATATATTAAGTTTCAAAATGAAATTCTTTATAATCCCTGAAAAGGTTATCATTAACTGGATAGGAATAATTTATTTAGATAGTTGGCCTATGATACAAGAGAACTGTTTGAAAAAATATTTTAAATTCTATTTTATACACTAATCTTCATAACGTCAGACTCTTATTCATAACCCTGTTAATTTTCCAATAAAGACTGCCTAAATGTTCAACATTATTTAATAAAAACTAAATCGAACTACTGAAGGGGTTTTGGGGTTCATATTATTTAATTTATGAATCTTACTAACCTTTTTTCTTGTTATACCATCTATATGATGTAATATTAATTTACTTTATATTTAAAAATAAAATTAATGAACATATGATATTACATTATTGTAAGTCTTAGATCTTTAATTTTTTTTTAAAGAAATATTTAAGGTAATTTTATCATTTTTTATAAAACATATTTCAAATTATTATAGCTAATAATTCAATTTAAATTAATTTAGATCTAAATAAAATTAAGAGAATATTTCCATTATTAAAATTTAAGATCAATAGAATGATATTTAATCATTATCAATCATATTTAATATAATTCTTTGGCAACTACTTCAGAATCTATTTATAAAGTATTCATATTGTACCATATTTATTGTAAAATATTAGCTAAAAGTCTATAAATTTATAAAACTATCATGTGATCTAATAAATATATCGTATTTAAATTACAATTTCCATGGACCTTGAGAGATCTAACTTAAATCATAAACATATTGAATCATTTTCCTATTTGTTTTTTAAATATTTGAAAAAAAAACTTTTATGGTAAAATTCATGTCAAAGCATCTGAATTCCATCAATCTGCAATTATGTGATAATATAGCCTTTAATATTTTATTTTGCTAACTTATTTTGACTAAACATTTAACTTGTAATTGAATTTATTCAATAGCTTGTAAATAATAAAGTTTATCCATTTAAATATTTAATTCTGACAATTAAGTTTTAATAATCTTACTAAA
>ARYC01022062.1:0-25097 GCA_000711775.1 Oxytricha trifallax
ATATAATGCGATTAATTTGATAAACTATAGAAGCTGTACTTAATCAATTTAAAATTATTGATTAATTATTCTATTACTATCTAAGCATTTATCGGTATAACTGATTTTGCTTTGAATTTATAGTTTATTATGAGGAACTTACCAAAGTGTTTATTAAATATATATTTTAAAGTTTAATAATAAAGTATGTAAAAAATAAGCCAAAAAACAATTTAATTAATAATGATATTGAGTTATTATATGTAGAAGAATTATTATAAAAACAAACCGATTATTTCAAATGTGATAGAGAGTTTTACTTCAATTTCAGATTTAATCTCAAACTACCGTGATTGATCAACTCTACCAACTTCATATTCATTCTATGCTTATAAGAGCTGATAGGCCTGTTCATCAATCCAATGTGAGCCCAAGTCCTCCATCTTGATGATTCGAATATCAAGATTATTGTAGATCAGCTCTGAGGGGTTGAAACCCTCGTCCTCATCCTCAGAGTATTGATACTCCTCGGATCTATCTCTGTGGTCTATCTCCAAGGCATCTGCCATATTCATATTGTACTAAGAAGAAATCTAAGCCATCTCAGCCAACTCTACACCCTTAAAAGCCATCTTTCAATCCTCTTCTGAAGTTACCATCGTTATCGACTCTTCTCTTTCGCTTCAATGGCTCTACATCTTCAATACACCCCATTTACAAGTTTCTCCTCTCCCTCTTTGACTTATTCATCAGCTTGAATCTGGTTATCTCTTTAGGCATCTTGGCATTTATTACCAACCAGCATTTCAGTTGAAAACACGGAAGAATCTTCAAATATGGGGATGCTAAAAGCACCACGCGATTCTCCATCTTTTTATCAAAGGAAATGAATAGTGCGACTTAGACAAGTGTAGCAGGGGCTGAAAAAAAGTGAGAATCTTTATTTCTGTGGACCATCCAATGCCATTAATGAGCGCCCTGAGAAAACATTTCCTTGGTAGTTGTAACGATTATGTTGAACAAATAAATCTTAAACCTGTGAATCTTTCTGGCCTGTTGCCCTTTACTCATTTGACTGATTGCTTTCCTCTGTCTTCCTGTGTAAAGTGCCTATGTGTAATCTTTAGCTATTTAATGTGGTTTATTAAAGAGAGAGTTCTTTTACCAATAAGAAGTCAGAGGAATCCTGAAACATTTTACAGTGCGCGTTGCATTCGGTTGAGTCTCAACTAATGGGGTTCCTATCCACTCTTATATTTCAGAGCTAATTTATGACCTTTTATCACAAAATGAATCAGGCTCAGATATCAAGAAAGTAGAATTTGACATTTGTTTAACGGCAGCGAATAATAGACTTTCATCACTATTATTCTTTCAGTCCTGGCTTTTATACCAGTAGTCTCAGCTAAAACTAAGTAGCCAAATCATGCATTTCTTATTGACAATGCACCAAGAACTACTGAAATAAGATAACACTAGCTTTATACTGCTTAAGGAATGACAAGGATTGTAGGTTTCGCAATAAGCATTCATGTGATGGTTAAACTATACAAAAGCACTAGTATTTTATGGTAGCCATAAGATGTTGATGCTTAAAATAGTTATTTACAGTAAATGGAAATGAGTCAATGGTATTTACCATTTCTTCCACTGCACTCATTCCAGCAGAGTTCCCAGATAGTAGTACTGGCTCAGAGTTATCACCACTGGAACCCACTAGTACTCTTCGTGTATTCCTTATCATCCTGGATTAGATTACAATCAAATGGAAGTCACTATTAATGGCAGTGAGACTTAATGTTCTGATTTATTATCGTATATTGATATGAGAGGGTTAACTAGTTTCTGTTTATTGAGATTATCTATTTTCACTGATAAATGTTTTAGTTCGTTGTTAACTTAATCAGATTATATTAAACATTTATTAATTATTTAGCTATTTATTGTATTATTATAAATTCAATCTTACCTTTTGTCACCTTTTTAACTTCAATTATTAGGGTTTTATCAATTATAATCATGAAAGAAATTTTATATTAATATTTGTATGTCCATATATCCTCATAACAATTAAGTATATTAATTAATCTTTAAAAAAGAATTTATTTAACTAAAAGAGAAGATGATGACAGCGGGAACAAGATGGAAGTGAAACCAATAGAAATAGCAGTGGGAAGGAATCTACCAGTGTACATGAAAAAAGAAGTCAATGCTAAATAACAATTATAGAGATTGATCCGAGATTATTTTAAATATTAAAAACAAACCTATAAAAATCATTTCTAAAAGAACTCTACACTTATATTATCAACAATAGTAACTATAAAAACTATAACGAATTTTCTACCCCAGTGGAAAACAATCGTTAAGTCTATTTCTTTCAGCCACAAAGGGAGATGAGCCCAGAAAAAATTAAAAATTTACCGAAATAAACCAGAGTAAAAGGAGAGTAGAAGTTATAACAATAAGAAACAATTATCTGCGCAGTACTTTAGAAAACTAAAAATATGTATATAATGTAAGGAATGGAACTTCAATTTGGAGCAAAACTAAGTGATGAAAGGGATAGAGGTTACAAATTTGGATTTCATTGCACTAGTAGAAACGATATTACAAAGAATCTTTAGAAACATATATAATTAAAACATAAATCAAATGCAGTTGGCAAAGAATGAAGGGATATTAACTCTTAATAATAGGAAACACCAAATGAAAACAATTAAAACGTTAAGACAATACATGAAATGGAGCATCTTAAATGTAGAAAGCTACACACTATGCATTATCACAGTGTATATAACATACCACCATATCATTATGACAAAGTGAAAGAGTTTAAGAATTTAGTAATATAAACTAAATCGATTATTAATATAAAAACGTTGTATGGAAACAAATAGTGATGGGTGGCTTTAACTTAAGCACATGAGAATTGAGTAAGAGATTGAGGAAAGAAGGTCTAAGGGAGTTGATACTAGAAGGTTTGGAGGCCCTTACAAAAGGCAACTAATAGGATTAGATTTTCACTTAAATGTAGAAACAGTTGAGTGAGAACTAAGCCAGTTTAAATTAGCAGATCACAAGGAAGCTATAGGCAAAACATAAAATAAAACACCAAGAAAATAATCTGAAGATGATTAAAGACGATTAAAATATCATACATAAGGAAGTAATGTTGGAAGACTTTCATAGAAAAAGGTAGAGAACTGAACCAAGAAAACTTAGAATAACCATTATAATTGATTTGAGAATAATCTAGAAAAAAAAACTAAAACAAAGATTTATTACCGAAAACAACCATAATAGCCTGTTAAAAATAACATTTAAAATAGTAACATCATCTATTTAGACACTAAGTAACAGTAAAAGAACAATTAGAAACAAGAAAAATTAAAAATGAAGAAATAAGAGGATTCTTCTACTTGGTGAAAAGATTAACAAAAAACAAGAAATAAGAACAATCAATTAAAGAATTGACGATAAGAGATGAAAGGGTATAGCCAGGAGAAAAAACTATGAAAGTGATCTTAAACTACTACTATCAACTTTTTTTTACAAATGATAGAAATTAAGAAGAGAGATTGGTAATGGGGAAACATGGTGATACAATGATGATTTATGACCATCATGAAAGATTTCAGCATGAAGCGGATGTAATAAAAAGCATATCAGAATTCAATTTTAGCAAAGCAATAGGACAAGATGAATTCGATCGGAAAAAAATCCTAACAAAGCCTGATAAAATCCAAAACTTAGTAGTTAGCATGAAAATAGCAGAATGGATAAATTGCTGGATGATCCCTAATTATATAAATGAGAGCAGACTGGTCCTATTAGGCAAGAATTAAGGTAAATATTTTCCCGAAGTAAACGATACCAGACCTATTGTGTTGAAATCACATACTAGAAAATAATTTTGAATAAGATCCAAGAATATAAAAGTGAATTTCTATAAAATAAAAGGAATTATCTCAACCTCATTAGCTTTGGAACAAAATAAGTAACTACAACGTAATAGCAAGAGCAGGAAAGCAATCTGTATATAGAATTATAGAAAGAATACAAGTCCATCTGGAATGACAAACTACAAAAGATCCTGCAAAAGATAATCAAAATGGAATAAGACAAAAAGTAGTTAAGATTAATTGAAAGAATTATACAAGATTAGTATAATGATATGTGATGGTGAAGAAATAAAATCAGAAAAAAGGAATAGTACAAGGAAGTCTACAAATCCCTATGCTTTTCAATATATATATATATTTGAAAGACTCTATTTACTCCCAAAAAGACTTGAAATACCAATACAATAAGGTAAATTATTAGCATTTACAGATGACATTCACATAAATGTAAAGATTAATCAACAATTCGAAAGAATTTCATAATGCTTTAATAAATTGAGAAGATTTACAACAACAACAAAAAAGAAAAAGGTATTTATGAGTGACTCAATGGAATTTAAAGATATCCTTGAAGTCTAGGGAAAATAGAAAGTAGAAATAGCTAATTAGAAGTATATAAATGATGAGAGGTAGAAATAAATTTAATTTAAATGAAGTCTACAAAAATTCAAAATGATCTAAACGATTTATTGTGCAATTGCAATTTATAATTATTATTTTAAGTACAAAATTATATTAGCTTGATTTCTTTCTGATTACGATAATCTCCTAAGATATATTATATTAGACTAATAATGCCCTTTTACAATCATAAACATTCACATGAGTGGACAACCGTGATTCAGAGATGAATAGAAGGTTGTATAATAAGTACTCTGTAACTTATTGTATTTAATTTTTTATGCTTTGAGGCATACTAGGCACATATAAAGATGATTACGGATGTTTTTCTCTCATAAAATAAAACCAGGATGCCCCATTTGAATAGGTATTTGTATTTATGATTATACCAGTATAATATCTTAGTTGCTATTACCAATAAAGTAACTTACAGATATTAAATACATCTATTGCATTATTGGCAAGTCTATTTATTGCATTCCTAAGCTTTCACATTTTTATTCGTTGATATTTCATTCTAATAACTGGTATTTCTTATATTTTAGACTTTAAACAAACACTAAGATTATCTAAACATTACCACAATTGATCTAATTACCACTCAAATCCGCAAAAGAGAATGAAAGGAGACAGAAGCTTCAGGTTTGAGTGCTTATCACTTGTTTAAGCGATTGAGTCTTCTTTATTTGACAGTACCACTTCATAGCATTTAACAAGCCTCTTTGGACATATCTTGATCCTGATTTAGGCATTATGAAAATTCTTATACATGCAAGGTTCCATTTCACTTGTTGCTAATTCCATTTTCCTTAGATATAGATTTGATTACATCTTAGTTGAATAGGGATAGTTTTGGCTGTTTCTTGTTCTTGCTCACAATAATAAACTTCCTTTAGTACTTCCTTTATTAAAAGACTTAAAATAAATTAAGAATTTTACGGTATTTCTTTGTTGATTGATTTTTTATTTAAGAAATACTGCCAAGTTATCGATTTTGGGACCCAGCTAATATGGTACTTTAAATGTCTGAATAATTCATTCATTTATTTGTCAACACATTATTATTTTGCTTAAGTTGAATTTATCTAATTCTATAATAAATAAGTATGGAGCTTTGCAATCACTATTCTATCATTCTTGTGATTAATTTCTCTCACTATCTGTTTTTAAGACTTAGTGAATATACTATTATCATTCGATGTAAATATCTATGGCAACTAAAACAAATTGAAATAAGATACGCTGGAATTTAAGTAACTCAAAGAAGCATTGACATAGTTAATAAGGCATAGCTTTATTGTATAATTATTGGGGGGTAGCCAAGGTTTTCCTATAATTATTAAGAGATCTGAAATAATTATTAAAGTAATTTTCAGAATACATGTCATTTCTAACTCAATTTACCATTTTTTAAGATGATTTCTGTTAGAGTTCTCATTGTAAGCATTCAAAAAACGTTTACTAGAAAGGTGATTTGAAGTAAAAATAATAATGCGAAATTTTATTTTTTGTAAGGCAAACAAAAATAGTGCTCCCTTTAGATCCTTGTGATATTAATAATAATTTTAAATAATGATTATTAAGATTATAAATATAATAACTTAATTATTGCTAATTAAGTTATTATGATAGAGACTTGTACATTTTATGCAAGGAGATTTAGTTTGCTCTTCTTTGTTATAACTTAAGCCACAACATTTAATTGTTTTTACTTAAATTGTATAAGTTCTCTTATACGACACAAAATTACACTTTTACTAGGAAATGAAAATACAACTTAACACAAGATCACTACTGAAGAAAAAGTGGGATGAAATTTAAAACCAAATCTGATTTTATCAAAATACTACCAAATCCAACAATTCAACGATTTGTGATAGAAAAAATGGTATCCTAAATTAGATCACTCATCATTTATAAATAAACACATTTTTAGTAACTGCCAGTTATGTTAAGCTGGAGACTGTAGAAAGATAAAGACACAGGTGAAGAGAATTGCATTTAAAACTCTTTAGGATATTCAAAATAGAATACTTCACAACGTAAAGCAACTTAAGGAAAGAAAAACATGAGAAATATTAGAACAATTAGTTCTGAAGAGCATTAAGATGGTGAAAAGCAATTTAGACAAATAGTAATTAAACAAAGAGATAGAAAAGCAAATCCAGGTTTAAAACAAGAGCTACAGAAGAGAAAGTACTATTTTTAATAAAGAATGTGATGGACATAATTTGGCAATAAATCGAGGGATGAAAATCGTGAAGTACGGTATGAGCAACTACTGAAATGTTTACAAATAAAAACAATAATGCACCCATTCCTTATGAATAATTGCCATAAAATGAACGAATCTGGGGACCTAACAAGATTCAATACAACTCTATGACACCACGGATTAATAGACATGAGGTTCAAAAAATAAATTGAGATCATTACAGTCATGATTCGTCTAAACGACAGAATTATTGGACTAGAGAAACAGGACTAGTTTTAGAGAATCAAAAGCTTTCCTGAGTTCTTCAACATAATCTACGTAAAAAACAACATATCAAAGCATAGAACCAAAAAGATAATCATTAATGAAGATTTTTATCATCCAAAGATGTGATTTGAATAACATGAAGTATAATTAGCTTAAGCAGGAGGGAATTATATAATTAACAAAAAGTGAAAATGTAAAAATCAATTTTAAAGTAGGAGTTTAACAAGATTGTGGAGCAGAAGAAACAAACTCCATACTAAAGCTATCACTACCAAAGGTAAAACAGCTAGAAGTGTAGTAACCTTTGAGATTTTGATGTCAACCAGAATGCTAAGTTAGGGTATAAGGTGAAATGAGTCAGATACAAGCACAAAGACAGAAATAAGGATCACGAAGTTCTGGGACTGAAAAATTACAAACATTAAAAAGCTCTATTAACCAAACAAATGGACTTCAAAGGTAGAAGAAGGTTTGGACAATCTAACCCGAGTAAGAAAATAAATGAAACCCTAGCCCAGGTTACAAAGTTCGACATACAAGAATATGAATCAGAGTGTGTCCAAGCAGACCAGATGAAGCTCAAGTGCCTGATAGACTTTTCCGAGATATCTTACTAAGGATTTGATAAAATAATTTACTCCAAAAAAGGGATGGACCACCATACTACGAGAATAATAACCATAGTTTGATACCCTAGAACTAGGAATAAGATAGAGAAAGCCCTGGTATAGAGATTCCATGATAGAGAACAAGCAAGAAGGAGAGGTAATAGAGATTGGGATTTATGGTAAGAGAGGTAAGAAAACTACTGGAGAGAGATATATGATGATTGATAACATTAGGACATGATCCCAGGAAGACACATTCAGGAAAATACTATTGAGGTATGTTTACGCCAAGTTTAGGAGGCTCAGTTTAGCCAGTAAAAGATCTCACAAATGATACTCCCACCGATCGTCTTGAATGGCAAATAATTAATACAAGTAGAATAAGCATAAAATTAACAAACTGGAGACTGTAAAATTGTAAATTCTGGAGAGAAGAAGAATTAAGAAATACTATAATTCCAATAATCTGCCAGAACAGTATAAAAGGATGCAATAATTGGATAATCCTAAGAATAACTAAAGAGAAAGGAATCATGGAGATTTATGACTCAAGAATGATAGTGGGAAGTTTGGCATTGATTCAGAAAATTTAGAACAAATCGATATGATCATATTGTTACAATATGAAAGATTAGGAAATTGTTTGTGTTAATTATAGAAAAAAACAGTCATTTAATTTAAAGTTAAAAAATAAATATACATTTACTTATCATAATATACTAACTACCCTTATTTATAATTATTATGTATTATATTTATTTAGAATTTCTAATAAAATTCTATTTAAGCGAAGCAAGTTAATACTCTTGTTTATTATAAATATTTGTCTATTTTCTTATTTATTTGTTATATCTAATACATATCTGCAGTCAAAGCATTATAATGCCATGATTTCTTTAATATTAGTTCTTAATTTTCTCAAATTATATTCTCTTCAGTTATTCAACATTACATATAATTTATTTATTAAGAGAAAAATGTAATTAAAACTATGTGAGAAGAAGTTTAAATTTTTATAACAATACGTAACTTTTATTCAAAATGCTATCCTTGGTTGAAACCACTCTGCTACATTTTAATTAATATTAATATGATTATTATCTATTTTAATTAGAGATAATATAGAATTCTTTTTTTTTAAATATCACATACAATATTGGAGATAATTGGTTATGCTTACAGAGCAAACAAGATTGTCACAAAACCCGTGACAAACCAAATCACAGATCCAGAAGACTGTAGAGTGATGGCGATACTAACAGTTAACCACCTTGCCTTAGAACTTGCAGAAGAACCTATCTTTTAGATCTTCGCCAAAGACTGGATAAGTATGCAGAGATATCATCTTATGTTTAACCTTGAGATAGGCTTCATGAAACTAGAGAAAAGGAAGTCGGGTAATATAGTCGAAGAAAAGACGATAGAGATAATCTGAGAGAAGAAGAACGAAGTGCTATAGTAGGCAGAGATTGAAGAGAACGAGCCTCAGAAGAACATAAACATGAACTCACAAGTCAAATAATGGGATGAGTTATTACTGAAGAATGGAACATAAATGAAAATTAATTCAAGAAGAGAAAGAGAGGAGATTCAGTGAAGTAATTAAAGAAGATGCCGAAGTCGAAGAATACCTATTCACAAGGAGAGTTCATGACAGGGAGATAACAGAGAAAACAACATAAGAAAGCTAGCAAACCCAAACTAGTTCAATTACTAATCAGGATAGAAAGTAATAATTCAGGGAAATAACTAGGATGAGATGTGAAAGACCAGGAGATGAGAAAGAAAGACGAAACTAGCACTAATGGTTCAAGTAATCAATGAAACCTCAAAATGAGGAAGAAGGAGCAACATTACAAGAATAGAGAAACTGAAAGCATGAAATTGTAAAGAATTAAACCTAGCTATTTATATAGTATTTTAATATATTATGCATTAAATATACCTTAAGTTATTACTTACTAACATAAATATATCATTATTAAGTATAACATTAATAACAAGTATTACCAGTTAAATTACTTCCAGTTATTTAATTATCAAATAAAAAGCAATAAAAGAACGCTATTAATATTGCTTGAAAATTTCCCTTCTCTTTTTTTGCATGATAAAACACTGAGATTTGAGTAAATTAAAATAACTAGATGAAAATAAGATATTTTTATATTAATGAGATATATGAAATTTATAATCAAAAATAAGTATTGTTGATAAATTGGAGTTTATTTTAAATAATTTTAATAAGATAATATTTTATAAATAGAATTATTACATGGGTATTATCAATAATCAATCATTGCAATTACGAATAAGGCAATATCATGAATATTTATTAATGGTTATCATGGTTGATAAAGTAAGAGAATTTGTTGGATGTCCAAGTAGTAAGTGAATATGGAAAATAGAACAATTTTGGACATCACAGGTAACTCCTTGGAAATGGTACATATATACTGTTGAATAATCTCATACAGACAGGTTCTCACATCTTAGTGTGGCTTTGATTGTCAAACAGGTGAGCATGATATCAAATTATGTAGGAGATCTATCAAAACTATTGTTTGTTGGATCAAACCATAAAATAATTCATACTGGATGAACTGCGAAACTTTGCTGGTTGAATAAATTAGAAAATGACCATAAAAATATCTCAATTTTCTCATCTTCCTTATCATTATCATCATTATTATAGCCATTATAACCATAGAAATCACCATGATTCTATAATTATCAAGTTTTAAGTGGTAGATTGATCACAGATTAATAATTATTTTTTTATTATAATTTTTCATTATTTAATAGTATAATTGTATTTTATTCATAATTTAGGTAAAATACTATCTTTAAGGTATTACCAACCTCATGTTAGTCATATAGTTTTTTCACCAATTTTGAGATCTTTTCATCATATTCCATGAAAATAGATGAGTAAAATGCCTAAGACTTTATCTAAAAGCTAATAGGAGCATTGATAAAGTCCAGATTAGGATTAAAAGAATAATTGATCGAATAACTGAAGGCACAATTATTATAACTAGCTCTAAGTACTATTCAAAGACTATAGTAATCCAAATGATTATTTATGACAAATAAATAATTACTTGGATTTCAAAAATATCATTGTATATGACTAGACTAATTATAGTATCTTAACAAATTAGACACGTTTTAGAATTTGACTGAGCTAACATAAAAGAGAAAGAGTTAAGATTTGCACAGATATTTCAAAGAATATAGAATATAAACCTAAACAATCAATATGATTTTCATTTCAAACATTTCAGATTCAGGATAGCTAACGAATTCTATCAGAAAGCTGTTTCATTCTTATGAGAATCAAAACCCCAAAACCCCTTAATGAGGTTTATAAGTGCTTTGATTTGTAGGAAATTTGTTAGGGGTTGGGGTTATTAATAGGTTTTAATGTGAAATTTATAGTAAATGTATTTAATTTAATCACTCAAAATGCACTTTTGGATCATGTGGGAGAGGTCTGAAGTTTATCTTACTTAACCACAACTCTATCTGCTCTATTGATATGTCTGATCTTGAGTTTGGTTTTATTATTATTGATTCTGCCATATTTTTTATTGATTGAGATACTTTGGTTTTGTCTATAAACTACTTGATTCTTTAGTTAGCATCTTTCTCGCACCTTGTAGAGTAGTAATCGTTGCGAGGCATATCGCACTCTATTATTATTGCTGCTAAAGCCCACACATCCCACTAAAAGTCACCATCTCTCCAGTCTTCTCTTTCTGGATAATAGCCTTGAGTTCCCATTACAGTTCCAAGCCTTGAGACTTCCACTCTTTAGGCTCTGTTGAAATCGATTATTGCTACTCTTACTGTTGAAAAGTTTATCATTATATTTTCTGGCTTTAAATCTCTGTGAACAAATTCTAACTTGCGAAGCTCTTTAATGCCTTGTATGGTCTAAGTTGCTATTTATCCAAGTTACTTATGATTCCTTTGATCTGTTATGAAATCTCTTAGAGTCATTTCATAGATGGAAGCCTGAAAGCAACATGATCCTTGGCAAGGAGAACAGCATCTAGCTTGATTAAGTAACTACACCCTTTAAAATTTGCTTGAGTGAGTACTTGATACTCATTTGTAAACTCCATCAAATATTTATCATCACTTAAGAGATAGTTAAAGAGATACACCTTGTATGCGTATTGATGATCATTGATAACTTTCTTATCAAAGGAGTCTTCTAAAATAAGGTAGCTTTAAAGAGAAGTATCTAGGTCAATTTAAGCAAGAACCAGTAGTTTCTTGTATTAAATCTTGATCATAATTTTTGTTATTTCAGAGGTCAGTTGGTTGCTAACTTCCTAACGTACTCTAACTCTCTAGCTTATTCAGGCACTACGACCTTAGAATATTCCCTCGCTTTTCTTTTGTTAAGAAACTTCAGCTCAAATTCATGATTCTCAACTTCTATATCTTTCTTGTGAGCTTTTAATAGATGCTCTTCAAGTCTCTTGTATGAGAGTACTGCTTATGGCACTCAAAGCAATCATACTTTCCATCAACTTTGTCATGCTTTAAGTATACAGTAGGCTTAGCTTCCTTATGGACCTTCATATGACTGTACCAGCTTGATTTATGAGCAAAATCTCTCTCACATAGCTCACAAAAATAGACTTCAGCTTCTTAAGTTTGTATAGGAATTTCATTAATACCTTTCTCCTCCTCTCTGTCTCCCACACACTTGTTTGCCATTTATTCTCTATTATTAATATCTATATTAATAACAGAGACCTCTAGTGATAGCTCTGGTAGTTCTTTATGAGAGTTTATCTCACACCTATCACACTTTTTATTGTTGCCAAAGGTAAGTCTCATTTAGTTTGATGGAAGTGCTGTTGTTTTTCTTAAAATGTTAGCGCTCATATTTAAATTTGAATAAAACTGCCTCTATAACTGAGAGTTTATATGAGAGCTTTGCAAGCCTACAAGTTTCAAGGGAAGTATTAAGAGTATAAGAGAAGAATTATGAGTGTTAAGAGACGATCCAGTTCTACATATGGGTGAGGAAGTAACCATTTTTACTTTCAGTAATAAGTTGATTATAGTACGTACCGATTTAGGAGGTGCACCTAATTAAGTACGTACTGCTTTAGGAGGTATTTTGTGATTTTATGATTAAAATTAGGGTGCTCTTAATTAAGTAATAGCTTTAATTAATGCTCCTAATTAAGTACTAGCATTTTGGGAGTTGGTCCTAATTAAGTACGTACCAATTTAAATTTAAAAATATGGAACTATAACAGTAGAAATTGATATCAATCTCTTAAGTTTGAAACCAGTTCTCATAAACCTTCTCCATATCCTTCTTAGAGGTTGACCTCCTATAGGATGCCCATATTTAATAGTAAGTTTTACAGAGGTATATAATTGAAAACAATAAACATAAATTTGAATATCATTTCTTAGATCTGTAAACAAAATGGAGTCGATGAATGATGCAATGAAAAGAGTGCAAGCACAAGAATTGATTCAAAGATTTAGAAGCAAGGAGGATTTGCACCGCTACCTGGTGCAGCAAGGTAATGAACTCAAAGTGGCTAATCTTGATTATGTAGTTGGTTTGTTCCTGCCAACGATGGAAGGCACTAAAATTTCATTTTTAAGAGCGATACTCTGCGAAGTAAAGAAAGCATTGAAAACTTAAGATGTAAAGTTTGCAGAGATTCCAAACTATCCAGAAATCTCAGTGACTAACTTATATGATGATGCTATGAATGACCCAGAGGTTTCGCAGTATCTGCCAACTAAGAAGCAGTTGTCAAATAAACTACCTAAAAGAAACCATTTCTTTGGCATTCTTGCAACAATTAAAGGTGATTACTTGAAAGAAATTATTCAAGAATCTCATAAGAAATGGTACAGCATCTCTTCAGAAGATAAGGGATCAAGATAAGTGAGAGCTGGCTATCAGAGCTGCAGAAGCACCCTTATATTTCAAGTAAGATTTGTAGCTTAACTCTTTAGAAAAACTTGGTACTGGCATCTTCTTGATGAAGGAATAGAGCAAGCTTCACAGAGAGCGAGAGTCGCAGACAAAGTATGAAGTTAGCAAGAGACTTAACTCAAATATTTAGCCACCAGATTAAATGAACATAGATGCAGGAGCTGGCAGCAAAAGAAGAAAATTAGGAGGAGGGAAGCAAGAAGTAAAAGAAAAGAAAGAGAAGCCAGCTCCAACTAAAGAATTTTAAATGTGACTTATATATTCATTAACTTAACTACAAAACTTATTTATATACATTCACTCTCCCTTCTTTAGCACACTTTAAACCAATTAATTATCTACTCTCTTCGCTGAGCTTTTAATAAAGTCTACTGTATCGATAGGTATGTCATGCATCAAGTGGTATAGCAGCAGTTTCTTGTAATGACCTTTTAATATACCCCAGTAGAACTCAATTCCATTAAACTATGGACTGTAAGGTACGTTTGAACACTGGCGTTATTCTAAGTTGTTCATAACTCTTCCTTGTATCTTTTGTCTTATGGACAGAAAAATTATCAACAAACAGTATAATCTCTTATTCAGGGTACTTCTCTCTCAGCTGCTCTAAGAACTTAATATACTGCTCTGTCTTAATAGAGCGATGATGAATAAGATAAGTTTCTAAACCAGCTTCCTCGCTAATACCTCCAAGAATTGCCATTGTTTATACCTCGACTTTCTAGTCATATACTTCTATGTTGCTATGCCTCTTATACCAAGACTTCTAGATGAAAGTGTTGAAGGTAAACACAGCCTCGTCAGCATGCATAAACTTAATATTATTCTATTAGGCTCTCTGCATTTAATTATAAATATAATATAATGTGTTGTTGTAAAATGGCAGAGTGAAATCTATTACTCTCTTGATACGATTCACACCTTTGTAAGAGATACCATTTCGTTTATAGATGTTGGCTATAGACTAAGCAGAGATCTTCAACTCAGGGAACTGGCGATGAAACATAGTAGCTCGATGGTCTAAAGAGAAGTGAGCCCAATACTTCAAAGTTTTATCATTAATAAGATAGTCAATATGCTTCTATAGAAACTTTGACTACCTCTTAGGCTTAGAATTAAGCTACTATTGCTTTAATTATAGCGCTATAAGACAGTGGGAGCGAACAGTTGACGGACTTCGCTTTAAGAGTAGTGCAATAGAATTATAGTTTAGTACTGGTTTGATTTATTCACTGTATATATATCACATCTATAGTGCAGTTTAAACACTAAATCTATATACTCTTCATCATAAATAGACCCCAAAAGCTTGCTATTTTCCTCTCGCATTTAAATAATAACCCCAACCCCTAACGAATTCCCTACAAATCAAAGCACTTATAAACCTCATTAAGGGGTTTTGGGGTTTTGAATGAGGCTGCTCATATTGAGGAGGAGGTTAAACAATCCGTCATTAGAACATTAAACTGAAGTGAGAGTGAATGAACAGAAATTAAAAATAAATGTATATTAATAATGATTTAATTACATATTTTAAGTGGGAGTTGACGAAGACATTTGCTTATTCATTAACATTTAAAAGTTATTTTCTGGCTCTTTATCATTTTTCTCCTGCTTTTTCTACAGGTTTACCTATTGCAGTGTCATCAGTATTCATACAATCTGCATCAATTTTACCAACCTTTTATCAGCCATGCAAAAAGATTTTAGGTAAAGTTATCTGCTGTAGATGGAAACTTATCTGTATTTGTGATAATTAAACCTGTGAACTAAGAGGTTAGGACTCTAGTCTTAAATTGTTTCTGAACAGTTGAATAATTTCTTTAAACTGAACTTGAATTAAAAATTACAAAGCATTTAGGTGCTTTTGCATATAATTATCCCATTTAAAAATGCTTGAGCGTGTATACGAAGCCTTCTCTCTCAAAGAATACCTTGATGTTTTAAATCATTTCTCGACGAAACTGTGCACTAAGGTTTACCTCAGCTATGATTAAAATGTCTGCCCCTATCTCTATCTTTCCCATATCTGGGCAGTACTGCAAATTTACTATCTTTAACTCCTCACATCTAAAGATATTTTGTTTGTACTTTTATTGGTACTCTTGACATTGTTTGACTCACCATAGTACCACAAAGCATAAATCTTCTCAAGTTCCTTTCTGAACAGAATTTAACATACCATATCTACAGCTTCAGAGTAACTCTTCTCATGAAGTAATTCATTTATTAATTCATAATAGTTTGGATCTCTCAATTGTAAATTTTGAAGATAAGTAATATAATTATTGGCTAGCTTTGGATGGCTATTTTTGATTCTTGTTACACAGACTTGTGATTACTGATTAACGAGTGGTGGTAAGCCAAAAATAAGTTTTCAAACTGATGATCTCTCCCTCTTACATCCAACACATGTTAGTATTTCTAGTATAAGTCTACAACTTATTTTGCTCATATGCGGACCATATTATCAACAAACTCACTGTTGAGTCTACTTTCAGATGAGTTTTTATTAGAAAACTCACTGTTCTCATTATTTCTTGTTAAAGATCTTGTAAATTCTAGGAAGTCAAGGAAGTTGCCAGCATATCTTGCTTTAAACTCAAGTTTGTCTAAATCTCCGAATATTTATCTCATTTGTACTCTCCCAATAACAATTACTCCAATCTCTAGCGAGTTCTTTACAGAGAGGCTCTTGATTTTTAAAAAGGATCTAGGCTACTGATGAATAAGCCCTTTGATAAAGCAACCTTATCTTTTTGTAGTTGAATCAAGAGAATGCAAAGGTGATTTTGATAGCTGCTGCAGAATCATTATGTGACAAAGCTTGTTGGCGGAACCCCAGATGCAGTCTTGTATGTGATTGAATTTCTCTTTATAACTCGGATTTGTCAACCTGAAAGAGAAAATAATGTCTCTTAATAGCTTTGTGATGAGGTTTTTATTATAAATTATTCATGTACAAGTCATATTGATCTACAACTCACTATCTTAAGTGCTAGGAACTTCTCCCTCCATAGATTTGAATATTTCATTGCCTTATATATTGAAGTCATTCAGCCATTTAAATTATATAATTAATTATAATTAAAATACATTTCCAATATCAATTAAATTTTAGTAATAGTTACTATTTTAATTCTTGCACAATATTATTGAATATGTTAAATTAATTTTTGTTTATAATTTATCATACAACAAAGTCTTATTTATTAATATTATCAAAATATTTTCATTATTTTATATTTGAATTTCAATTTATTCTCTTAATAAGTGCCCTAATATATAGTGTTTTGCTTTCTCACAAAAATTTTGATTATTTTCATTTCTAGGTCATATTATCAGTCCAAAGAATGCCAGATGATAATCTACAACAAACCTCTAGAATTTATCATTGGTAAGATTGAGTGATCTATAATTTTATTCATTCTTGTTTATTCTCTTTAACAGTGTGAAAATTTATTAATTAATTAAAAACTAGAATAATTTTTCTGGCATTACAATCCAATATTATTGATTGAATTACTAAATGCTACATTTTTATGCTACTCTGAATTAATTGACTAGTATATTATCATAATTCATGAAATATTTGCTGCATTAAGTATTAGATACTCATGATGTATCAAGCTTAGTACTGTCAAATTTAAAGGCAAATACTAATATCTTATAGAAATAGCTGGAAATTAAGAATTGCCGTTTAAAAATAGCTTAAACTTAATTATTATTGATGAAGACCCTTTTTTTAATAAGCAAGAAAGTCACTAAATAATTCAATTACCAGAATTATTATCTAGTTTTATGATAAATTTAACACGTTTAAATAAGTAAATAAGAGATTTGAGACTTGATGACTAGTTAAATAAAATTGAATCTATCGTTTACTCATGCGGAAATAGATTTACAGAATGAGTAGTACCACTTCTTCTGTAAATTCACTGGAATTCTATTCAATTTTCAGAAATAATAGCTCCATTTATAATCAGATAAACTAAATAGTTTGATAAAATAAACGCATCACAATCAAGATTGAGGTTAAACATATTTTCTATAGTAAATTGAATGATTTAATATATTATTATGAGGATTTGAGATAGAAATACTATTAAAATATCATTTCTATAAAGCCAATATTTTGACTAATATCCTTGACCATGGCCTTTCTAATCCGCTGGTAATCCACTAAAGATGAAAATAATAAAATCCAGATTTTAAAGAGTATCTTACAAAATCCGTGTCTAATGGACCTCTAAAAATAACACATGCAGAGTTGAAGCAGGCCTATGAAGATTATAAATTACTCATAAGGATAATTAAGAGATTTTATTTAAAATTTAAAAATCTTTAGAAGTGGTCTTATGGTATTTTAACAATGGGGAAATAAGATTCATTGATTTATAAATAGCTATAAACATGGTTTTGCTCATATTTTATGATGTGATCGCAAAGACGTAGTAGGGTTAAAATGTATATGTATATTCATGATGAATGGGAAAATGATTGAATATCTCAGTTTCCAAATTAATCCTTAGTCTTAGGCTTATTAGCTCAGTTTGTTCTTTCATGTTGATTTGATTTTTTCTCATGCTCACCTCTATGTAAAGACTTACTCTATTCATTATGAATTATTACAATATTGAATTTTGATGTGACATTAATTAAAGTTAGAGATTATTGTAGATAAATGATAGTTTTGAATACTCAGATCAAGTGGCTCAGCATTGGTAGAATAAGCAGTTCTCATAATCTGAAAACATTTTATACTGAGAATCTACATTATTTGATCATTCAGATCGAATAAGTACAGTTGATATTAATTAATTAAAGTTTTACTGAACTTTAAATTGTATATCACTCAATATTCATTGAAGAGTCATCACTATCTGGTTGGCAATATCAATGATGAGCATATCAAAGTAGATAAAAACTGTACTTCAATAATATTCTCACATTAATATAATACAATAATAAATATTAAGATAAAAACAATCATGAATTTATTCATAAGTAGAATCTATTCAATAATAAATTAGCAAAAGATTAAACAAGTAGGGATTAAATTATATTTATAAATTAATATATTAATTGTTAAATTAGTAAAGTAAATAAAAGGATAATAACGTAATTACACATCATGAATCTCTTTAGCCCCAAAATCTATTGTGTTTAGGGGTCACCCACTCTAGAACAGTCATGAAAAAAATGACAGCAGTTTTAGCTTTCTAAAAGAACGATTCTAGGTTGCAGTTAGACACTAACTGTACATTGAAAATTTAAAGCTCCAAGATTTAGACAAGAAAAACTAATCAAAACTATTAAAAAAGATGAAGATAGTAACTTATTATATAACAGTGGCAACTTAGAAAGTTCCTGCTTTTTAACAGGCTTCTAAACCTCGAATGATAAAAACTTTCCTGTTAATGCTATATTTGAATAAGTAGCTCTACGATCATATTGATTTGGTTGAGTCTTCTATCTTAGATTAGACTCATATAAGGGATGAGTGATCCTTCTCTTTAATCCTCATCCTTTTACAATAGTTACTCTTATAGAGATCTAAACTTTTTTTAAAAAAAAACGGGGGGGGGAAGTTTCCTGCCCCAAAGGTAGTTTCCTGCCCCCAACATTAAATTTTATGTTTTTTGCAATAAATTTAATGGAAACAAAAAATTTCAATTTCAATAACCATAACCATGTACAATACAACATTTATTATTATATAATTTTCAAGGTACATAATTATTCTTTATCAAATTATATATTACTGACAAGGCTAAAATAAGTGTTTTTTTTATTAATTAATTTATTTTTCATTAAATTTATTATCAAGGTAGAAATGATATTTGAAGCTAAATTAAACATCATAATTGATAAAGATTCTTTGAAAGTTATAAAAATTACATATTTTTATGTAAGGGGCAGAAAACTACCTTTTTGGGGGCAGGAAACTTACCCCGCCCCCAAAAAAACATTATAAAACATAAAGTCTTTACAATATTATGAAACAGTAGATTACAAAAAACAAAACAGTCCATAGATAGTGGCTATTAATGAACAAGTTGATAAAGAACAAATCCAAAGTCTAGGAATAATAACATAAAGCAGTCATGAAAATCACATTTTTCAACCTATAAGTCACTGTACCAAAACGCGTCACTAATCTTCTTATTCAAATGATCTACTTACCTAATGTTGATAATAATAAGATTGAAAGCTAGAGAACATAAAATTATGCTCCGACTTATTTATAATTCAAGTTGAACATTACATCTGAATAAATTAAATAATAACAAAATCAAATCATCCTATAATAAGATGAATCACATAATTCTATTTCTTAAATTAAATATCAAGATCTAAAGGAAGCTGAGAAATATGAACCATCTATGAGCATAAAACACGGAAGTGATTCACTTACAAAGGAATCTAAGGTACTATATATAGCCCTACAACATGCCATCGCGAATTCTGAAATCGAAATCTGATATATTCTAATAGGAAATTAAACAGAACATGTTTTGAGATCATATATAATTACCAATAAACAAGTAGAGTAACAATAATAACACATGATACTCACATAACCTAGTAGTAATCCTTCAAATGTTAATCAATATCAAAATCATATTTAATATAGTTATTGCTAAACAGGGATAAATTGGTAAGAAAGGAAGTTATAAGAATGTAACTGCTACTATTAATATTTATTAATACTAAAGAGGATGTCTTGACCTCCTAATTTCCAGAGCATGTAATCAATTTCCTTAACAAATTTATCCCAATTTATCACCAGGAATTAAATAGATTAAATATAGAAAATAAAACGCACTTCTCCTCAATTAAATATCAGGAGAACAACAATCAATAGTCATTTGAAATTCACACAAATGAGTCCACAGAGAAGAGACAGTGCAAAGAGAATGTCAAGATGAAAGTAAAGATGATGATGAGAAAACTTAAACAGGTTGAGTAATTGTGATATAAATAAGTTAGTATTCACAAAAGTTATGTGTAACTACACATTTAAGATGAAGTCCGCCATAAACCTTAATATTTTAGACATTATTATTTTCATCTTAAAATATAATAATTGCATTATTGTGTGTACTATCCGTACCAAAATTTATCTTAATGTTAATGATTATATAATTTAATCTATTGTATTATAAATATAACTATATTTTGTCCTTTAGTTAAATTTACCTCTACAGCTACAAGTTTTACTTCATTTTTAATGTCATTTTAATTGATAATCAAGCATTTAGCTGAATTAATTATTAAATTTTTTATATAAATATATCATAATTTTATAGTTTAATATATGTCTTTCTTTAATAAATATTAAATATAATAAATTTATACTTCTATTTTTCTTTAAGTTAATCGTATATTTAGCCCCTTAAGTTATTACTTATATTGTTATTATTATGTTTATCTATTTTGCTTTTTAAGATAGCTTTGTAATATCATTGACATTTATTACATTTAGTAAAAAATCTTACATAATTTGGTGGGCAATTCAATTTTAAATCAATATTTGCACTATATGTAACACAGATTATAACATTTGTATCTTATATTTCACCTTTCAAACCTTCATGTTCTGCGTCAGTCTTTTGTATGCACATGTTCCTATAAACTGTTTTCAATCATCGAGACTTGCCATGACATCATTCTTCTTTTTATTATCAGACACTGCTTCTTGCAACACCATACTGAACCACTTTTTATGGACCAGTGCCACCAGCTATTCTAACATGTCAAGCTTTTCAATTGATAATAGATTTATCTTGTGCAAAACTTGCTACTTGAGTATGTTTGATATCGGAAAATACTTTGATTGCAGGGCATCCATGCATCTTAAGTTCCTACCTTTCATCTATAGATATTGGCCCTCGAAATGGATGTCACACACGTAATAAGCACTTAATCATCCACTCTAAACCTAGTGTAAACCGTAGCTCTTATCCTGGCTAGGGATTAAGACTCCATTCTGCACAGATTGAAAAACCTCTAGAGTGGATTAAGAGATGCTCACTATCACTTTCAGCGATCTAATCTGTTCCAAAATATTTTTCACAACATTTTTTTGTGAGCATTGCAGAAGATTATGAAGGGCACAAAATGACCACGCTCCTCAATCTCGCTCTAAAGCTTTGAGATCCTCTCTCTGCTCTTGAGCCCACGATAATATCTCCTCCTTAATCCTAAACTAAGTCATTCAGAATTTCGTATTCACTCTTGAATTTCAAAATCATAGTCTATATACAAACTTGTGCGACACTCTTGAAATACCTTAATCACAAGTAGTACTGAACATGAAGGACTTGGTCAATCCAAAATCCCGGACAATATGCCATTGTGTTGGTAATAGAGATACTTCCAAGTAAAATAATCGAACTAATAAAGTATCAATATGTCATAATGCCTTTTCACTTTGTAGAAATTTTCAATGGTTTCAACAATTTGTAGCTAAATGCCTAATGGTTATAAATCTTTTATATCTGCAATTATAGGATCTGATATGAAACTATAATAACAACTTTTTTCCCTATTGAATATAGTAACATGATAAGAGTCCTTGAACCCAAGTCTTGCCAGATGCTGTAGGCATCTAAATTTAAATGTTATTATGTTGATGATTCAGAATTATTGTAGCTATTGTTGATTATAAATTGAATGCTTGTAGTCCAGTCAGTTTTCCTCCATTTATAGACAGCATCTGATGACATCATCTAGGAAAACCTTTTGTTCTAAGATTTAAGACTTTTAAAACTCCTCCCAGATCTCTTGACTCTTTCTATTAATCTTAGACGAGTCTCTTTTATTTTAGGCTAATGATTGCATTCTGCAAATTTCTCGCATCCTCAAGGCTTCATCTGAATCAAATAACTACTCAAATTAATCAAGTTCATAGTCTTTGACAGATTTAAGTACTACAACTAATCATGGAATTTAATAACAAAACGATACCTGATATATTAAGATCCATTAATAATTGTAGATCAATTAATTTTAGAGATAATATTTGAATAGATAATGCTGGAGTGCATAGAATTAATAGCATGTTGATAGTAATTTTATTTAGATTCTGATGTTTATTATATAGTTTAATTATTTTCCTGACAAAAATGCTCATTAATTGAGCATCCTTACAAAAGTGCTCTTAAAATTCTTCATATATGCTATGCATTAAAGTAAGTTTTCAACTTATATTGATTGTATTTCCCTTAAAATGCTATCAATGGACTTTAAATTAGAAGATATTCAAAAAGAATCTTTATTATTAATAAAGAAGAATTTATTTATAAATTAGATATTAATACTGATCAAGATGAATTATATAATAGGAACAATGAAGTAGCTATAGGCCATAGTAGATAGGCTCATGAATCAAATTATATATATCAGAATTTAAGTAAGTATTCTATATTCATTAGTAAGTTTCATTTATTAATAATAACTAGTCATATTCAACAACATTTCACATTTTTATTATCAAATATAAACAAAATAAATTTTTCAAACAGACATATTATCACATGGAGAGTGGATGATTTTTCATATTATTAATTTAATTATAATTATTAAAAATATGTAATCCATATTCATCGCGAGATGTAGATAATATAATTATTATTTAAGGTAAACGTATATTTATTAAATTTACTATTCATTATTAAGCTAAAAAGTGTCTATTATTTCATCAAATTATAACATCATTTTCAATCATAGATATTGCCAACCAGAAATTAAGTTTTATGATCAAATAACATGAATCGCTCCAGTTGCAAGTTTATGTGGTCTCGCCCAGCCAGCATTGCTAAAAGTATTTTCCTCAATGAAAAAGTCCTAAAAGCTCACTCATTAAATTTCACTGGTCCTGCTTTACTTTTGATATCGAAATCATCGTGATCAAATTCTCTCTGCATAATTTGTTTATTTTTCTCACTTTTGGAATGAAATCATTGAAGAGAAAGTCGTTTTTACTTTTGACTATTTATTATCTATGCCTCTTTATCATTGAACTCACTGTTATTTAAGATTGTTAAAAATGTCATAGCTCTCAGGTGAGGAAAAGGACTTTATAGATGTTCAAATATAATAAGAGATCGAAGATACCAATGATTATTAACTCGTTGGTATTCTTCAGGTGTCTGTTTATAGATGATGCCATAACACTTAAAATCTTCTTCTCTGCATTCATAAAAAGCTTTAATATCAACAGAATTCTTCAATTTCGGGTAGAAAGTGTATATCAGAGTTTAACATTCTAATGTTAGCTCTTTAATTATCGATGCTGAGGTCAAGTGAAATCTTAAGGTTTGCAATTGCTAGTATAATTTTAGTTCTTTCTCTATGCTTCAGATCTCTCGAATTTTAAACAACTCATTTTTGTGAATCTTTTAATGCTTGAAATGGGCTTCAACACAATTGCTATAAAAATCCCTGTCTAAAATCAGTGATTGATTCAACTTTTATAATTTTTTTATATTCAATTGAAATTTATCGCTAAGTTCTGAAAAGTTTATAATGAGAAAGACAGACAGTTGAGCAATCCCTGATAAAGATTTCAGATGAAAAGATTATATAAGTTAACTTTAGACATCCATTATTTATAATACTAGAGAAATATAAGCAAAATAATAAAACAGAATGTATTTCTAGAATTGAGAAAATTAAATTTTGCATGATTTAATACTTCTTAGCTTGATGCTTAAATTAATCATAGAGACATTAATTTTTTAAATATTTAATATATATTTTTATAGGAGCTAAAAATAATGTTCTTTTTATACTATTAATTTCTAAATTTATATAGACTTTATAATATCAAATAGATAAATTACAAAGAAATTTTATTGTTGTTATTCGAATATAAACTTCTTGAGTTTAAGTAAGAGTAATAATCTCATAAATAATCTTAGTTAGTGTTATACACTAATCAAATAATCATAATGTAATTTTGTAATATACTTTAATAAATTTATTATTGCTTTAACTTAAAATACTATTTATATGCGTTAACTACATAATAATATTGATGAGTAAAAATAGTGGAGAAATCCAAAATTTAAAGAATAATCAAGAATTTAATTACACTATTTTAATGTTAATTTTTAAAATTCTAATTAAAAACTACTCTATCTCGAAATTTCAATGACTTAGAGATAGAGTGCGATAGAGTAATATAAATTACTAATATTATTTAATATTTAAAATAAATGGAATTAAGTTTTAAAAAATTATGATGTTATTTTTAATTAAGAGATTGCTTATTTAACTTTTTCAATAATTTAACTATTAATACATAAAGATTTAAAGGTTTAATGTCTTTTATTAACTATATTCTAATATCTAATTTAAGATTATTAAATTATAAAAAATAACATCATAATTTTTTAAAACTTAATTCCATTTATTTTAAATATTAAATAATATTAGTAATTTATATTTACTCTATCGCTCTCTATCTCAAAGTCACTCAAATTTCGAGATAGAGTAGTGTTTAATTAGAA
>ARYC01022064.1:0-12472 GCA_000711775.1 Oxytricha trifallax
ATTTTGAATTATTATTAATTTAATTATATTAAATTTTCTAAATTCAAATGTATTTCAGCAATATTAAACCACTTTAAAGTGTTTGAGATGTAATCAGATATGATGCTATGACTCATTGTGAACTGAAGACGAAGAGTACTCTGATTATCCATGACTACATAAACATTGCAAAAAAAATAAAAATGAGAAATCACCGATACACTGAGAGCGCGGAGACTCACTGACCGTCTGAGATTCAGTGGTCTAGGTAAATCCGGAGACGACTATATATACTTATATCTGACTAACTAGGATCAAACAATGTATTAATCAACAGAAATAATTAATAATGATTACCTCTAGTTTAGGATGTTTAATATAGAGATCAATTTTGATTTCTTTTTTTATTTTCTCCTATAATTCACTAATCCATTATAATTTATATAGTTTAATTAGAAATTTAAAATAATATATTATATATATATGTTAACCTCTTAATAAACCCATTTAATTTTAATATATACTTTTTATAATATAGTAAATTATCTTAATTGATTTAAATAAGTTTATTTTTGAAAAATTCATGATCTTAATAAAAGTTAAGTTTGGTTTAGCTGTTTAATACTTGTTTCACGATGCCAAAATTAAAATGGAAATAGAATCAAAAGCTTATAAAATTTGTTGAGAAGATGATAATCAAAGACACAAATATTTTTAATAAAAAGTTATTCATGTATATTTTAAAGAAGAATACTATTTATTAAAATTAAATACTTTATTTTATATGTTATATTTAATATCATGTCTTTTAATAAACATTTGAAATATATGATAAATAATCACTGCGATTTTAATGCATATTTATTAATTAAAAAATAGGATTGTTAAATTTTTATTTTTTTATTTTCTACAATGATTACAATTGAATTTTTCGGCTATGGGATCAAATACGCCCCCCCCCATAGTGTATATTTTATTTTTTTGTAGTCTGATAGAGTTTTTTGACGCTGAGCAAGATTGTCTTAAGCACCTTTTGCTTGCGAGCAATAATTTTCGAGAAATGACCCCAAATAAGTTCACATTTTATATATAAAATTATAGTTAAAATGATAATTATATTTCTAATTTTTTATAAAAATATCAATTTAGAGAATTTAATGAAAATTTAAACATTTATTTAATTTATCAAAATAATATTTTATTGATATTTTAAGGAAAATTAGATTTTAATTAAAAGTTAGAAATATATTTATCATTTTTACTATAATTTTATATATAAAATGTTAACTTATTTAGGGTCATATCTCGAAAATTATTGCTCGCAAGCAAAAGGTGCTCAGGACAATCTTGCTCAGCGTCAAAAATTCTATCAGACTACAAAAAAATAAAATATACATTATGGGGGGGCCGTGTTTGATCCCATAGCCCAATTTCCCTATAGGGTAAAATTACTTCACAGTTGGAGAAAGATTATGTGACAGATGAAAAAATTAATAGCATGAATTCTTTGAAAAAAATAAATATATGTCTTAAGATGAATTTAAGAATATTCTTTATCAAAACTAATTCTATTGTAAGAAAATATTAATATTAATGATCTATGCTTGATTTATTAACCATTTAAAATCGTATCCTGAGATAGAGCATAGCCTATTATTTCAGATAAATTACTTTCTATCTGACAGGAATGAAGACATAATTAGATTTCTTATTAACAACATTTAGATTTTCATGGGTTTAGATCATACTCTCAAAAGTTGTTTATCTATTTAAATTCTTGTCTAAAATAAAGTGATTTAATATAATTTTTAAGTTTTATTGAACCGAAATAAAGTTATTGAGCTTGATAGTAGTTTAAGCAAAAACTCTCAAAGAAATATCACTTATAATGAGTTAAATCTTGAATTAAAAAACTAGTTCAGTTTAATTAAGTTACTTATGTGATGTTTTTAGCAACAATAATTTTGATAATTTTAATTAATATTATATTTATTTAAGAAATGGCTTTGTTACTAAGCCAATGAGTAATATAACATTTATGATATAAAAATAAAATGATTCAGTTTAATTAATCAGTTTATAGTGACTTTTTTTAATAAAAAACATTTAATAGTTTTATCTTTGCAATATATATTTGCAGATTATAAATGTAAAGATGTTTCGAAAAAAAGTTACTAGATTTATTGATAAAAAATTATTTAAGTTTTTATATAATAATAAAGATATAAAAAACTATTAGATAACTATAAGATTAATTAGACAGAGTGTTATGCTAAGAAACTTGTGGAATAGAGTAAAAGTTGTCGTGCGTCGCATGAGACTGAACACTATTTTTAAAAAAAATTAAAATTATTATATATTTATGATCATCAAATAAACAACTCACAAGTATTAATAAGGTATAAATTTGTTTCTGAATAAAGTGTTTTGAAGTACAATGCTGTAAAAAGCATGAATATATAAGCAAGTAAAATATTTGAAATGTATGACTAAAGGCTGAAATATAAATGCAATCAATTCTAACTTAATCAGAAATTTAGACACATTAATTAATAGAGATATAGGAAACTTTTAATAAAAACGAAGAAAATTAGTGGTAAAGAATGTGGATAAGATAATTATGATTTACTATAGGGAATTTATAAATTTAATAAAACACTTAATATATTAAAAAGTATCCGTATATCAGACTTAGACGAAGGTACAGTACTCTTAAATGTAAGTTGTAAAAAGAATATCTTTAAATTTCCTTTTTTTTAGTGGCTCTACCTTGTAAGACCACGGGTGTTGCTAGACTGGTGCATTGCTAGACAGCTCAAAGAGTGGACTATGAAGATGACACTGATAAGTTCAATGAAGATGATGACTAAGAAGAGGAAGATGAAGCATTTTTAGAGAGATTTCCAGCTTTGATTATTGTAATAAGTATACTAATTCAGATTAATCTAATTTCTACAATCATAAATTTTTCGCATTATTTTTTATAAATAATATATATTTATCTAATTTATATGTGTTTTAACTCTAACTTGCTTAATATTTTAATTATAATTTTAATTTTAATAGAAAATATAATTAGAAATAAAAGATCACGATTTTAAAAAGAATATAAAAATATTATAAGAATTATTTGAGTTCGAATTCAATCTTATATTTCTTATTTTTTTTAATTGTATTTTAAATCTTTCTTGCTTTTATATTAGAAATATTCAGCAAGAAATATGACTATTTTTATTACTAAGTTTTAAATGCTGTAGCTTATTGATAAAAAATATTAATTAATTTCTTATTTAAATTTGCATGAATGATAAGAATCACCCTTTTTAAATAATATCATTATGTACATGGCATCTACGAAATAAATAACTAATAATAATATCAAACATTGAAGTTTAATTAGTTTAAAAAGATATGAAAATTTTATATTGTAATTATTTTAGCATTTTCTTTATTTTTGAAATCCACCATTTTTAAGAATTAAATTACATTTTTATGAGCTCTAATATATGCAATTTCTATTAATTATACTTTAAGTTATTATTGAGCTTATATTTCATTTTAAGAGTTAAAATAAGACAAGTTTTAAAAAATGGGCTTCAACTTAAATAAATGCAAATACTATCATATTTTATAATTAAGTAAATAATGGAAACAAATTATAATTTATTAGCTTTATTTAAAGATTTACTAAAAACAAAATAATAAATTGATTTATATTCTATTTTATATAAACAGACCAATGATTCTTGAATGCATTCCATATTTAAAAACTTAACTCTTTCATCTTGTCTAATAATACAATTATAATTTATAATACGTTATTAATTAATTTAATCAAAAACTTAATATATTTAAAACTTTTCTTATAGAATAGACGCAGGTGGAGAGGGACCACTCACAAAAAATGTAAGTTATAAAAAAAATATATTCAATTTTATTTTTTAGTGGTCATAACTGGTAAGACCACAGGTGCAGCTGGACAGGTGCTTCGCAGGACCGCAGACAGAGAGGACTTAGATGATTAAAATGACTATGGCGAGGAAGATTACGATGAGGATGAGAAAGAATAGCACTAATCAGAGAGATTCCATTTTTTATTTTGATAATAAGTTTTAGTATTAATGTTATTAGAGTTATTAATAAATATAAATTATAAATGTACTCATCTTTTCATAAACATGAAAAAGGGTTTTAAATTACAAAAGAATTAATGACAAGTTTAATATTTTCATTCTATTTGTGCCTCCTCTTCAACTAATTTCACTTCAATAAAGACATATACGCATTTGCCTTCCACTCCTGCGCTATCTGTAATGTCTTATCTTTTATCGTGTCACTCTACAATAATCTTTACATGAATGATATAGAGAGTTGGATTTTCGTAACCAGGTACAATTGTGCTCCTTATGTATTCAAATAGTTTTCTACTGTGATGATTAGAATATAAATAACTCTATATTAGCGTTTCCTTTTTCTAGAATATTGTGGTATTTTATGTGATAATTATTTCAGCCTGTCTATCTTATCTCATTTGATTAATAATTGATGCTATGGGATAGTTTTTCACCTCCAGGAATGTTTCAAAATAATAATATTTCTCTTGCTCAAGAAATATTTATGGTTGATTATATTAATCTTGAGAGTACAGGAAGCTATGAGCTTGCTTCAATCTAGCGGAAAGTTGTTTTCTATCCCCTCTTAAGATTTATGAGTTACAAAATATGTTTCAGCATTCTTTTGATAGCAGTTTAACCTTTATTGAGGTTAATCTGCTATGACATACTCCATTTAATTTGGCAAAGCATCTACTAAAAAATTACAATATAAAGAGTTGTAGTACTGCATACTTTAGTCATTAACATTGATCTCTATCTCTGTCTTTTGGTTCTCTCTTACTTACTCTTTATTTTAAAGCTGCGAAGTTATACAGTTCCTATTTTTTTAGATACTTTTAATTATTTTAGTTTGCAAACTTTATCAACTTTTTATCTTTCCCTTACTCTCCTCATATTCATCTGCACATCTGACAATCGCCCTTGAATATACCCACAGATGTTTTCCTTAACTATCACTTTTTGGTGACTGTGCAATCTTCCTGTTAACTTTTTCAATGAAATTATGATCAAATTGACTAATAAATTTTCAGCTTATTTTATAATCATATTCTCCAAGCACAAGCTCGATCTTGATTAAGTACCTTAAAATGTTGCTGAATCTAAATCACCCTTATCTTCTGAGCATTTAATTACAGCATTTCGAAAGCATCTTTCACATTGTAATACAGTGAAATAAATCTTCGACGTTAGCTTGGCAACTTCCAAATGAACTCAGTAGAGATTTTTCAGAATATATTTTTAAGACTCTAAAAATGTATCTCAAAAGTCTTTTTATGTACTTTTTTAATTTATTTCTCTTCTTAATAGATTTAAGGAATTACTTACAATTGCCAAAGAATGAGTAAATCATCAAAAATACAATAATATAAGTTGAATGAAATTATTGAATTTTTAATTAATTTTGTTAAATGTTTATTAGAGAGTGAATAAATCTTAATTTATAAATCGAACTATGTTTTTAATAAAAAGTATTTATAATAAGATTATTAAAGCTTGAATAATAATAGATATTTAAAACAACCAAAAGAAATTTTAAATATATTATCTCTAATCAAATAGGATAAATCATTAAAATATTTAATAGTTTAGGCGGGAATTAATAAAATAGAGATGCAAACTTAATAGAGATCTCTACTATATATTAATCAGTCTTATTAATTGTGTGATTTATAAATATGTGAAAAATACATAGTTAGTTAGTTAGTCACATTTTAGGGTGCTTTTTTATACCGGAGAACTGTAAGCAGACTGAGTTTTTTTGTTAGGTGTCTGCCGCGCTAGCAGTGCGACTGTGGCTCTGAATTATTTTGTTTTTGTTGTCCATGATGTTTCTGCATAGTCTGTCGATTGGCTCCATGATGAATTGAACGAGTTATCTCTTGAAGCACCAATAGTTGTCTGCACTGTAAGGGTAGTACTGGATTGTTCTTTGGGGCCATGTCTCTGGCACTTTCCCTCTATCAGTATTTCAGCGATGTTGAGGAAATCGTCAAGATAGTTTTTGATGCATTCATTTCTTGTCCTTCATTCATTTAATAAAACTTATTTAATAGATTATTAGTAATAATTGATTGAAAGTACATAAAGTTAAAATGATACTTTATAACTTAAGACGAGTTAACTCAAAATCTATTTTTTAGACTTAGCTCGTCTATAGAAAGGAGGTTTATTATTAAAGTTGTAGAATATTCAAATTTTTGATTATTAATGGTGATTTACTTAAATATTGAATTTTTTACTAATTGCTAGAACATAAAATAAGTAAAAGCTAAAGATTATAATGCGTGATGACATTTGTGATAAATAACAAATTATTTAAGAAATTTTAGGTAATTTTTTAGATAGATACATTTCAATGGTTTTTAATATTTAAAATGATGATTAAAATATTGAAACTATTTTTATAACAATTTACGTTACTATTCTATTGATTATATCCGCTTTAAAAACGATCACTAACATAATTATACAATTTTGTATGCAGTACATTGATTTAAAACTGTATAAATTTCGATTAAGCTCAAATATAATTAGATTAAAAGATGCACTAATTAATAGCTGTTGGACAGACTGTTAAATTGATTTCTAATTTTCCCAAGCAAATTTTATTTTAGTAATATCATACAGAAATTTTGTCTATATTTTCTATTATTATATCTTTAATTTAGATATAATTAATGCAATTGATGAAACTTCACAGCATAATAAATGTCATTCTTGAATTAAAATTCAGTTAATTAATTTAATAAGAAGGAGCTTCAGACTTTATAAAGCATGTTAATTGATTGAGAATATTATTTAAGTATTTTATAAAGAATAACCAGTTTGTTATAAGTAATAGAAGTAATTTCATTTGCTGTTAATTTATGATTTGCTAATATTCAAATTATCATATTAAATTATAAAATTGATAGTTAATTATCATAAATATTTGAAAATTAAGGATAAGATAAATCTAATTAATATTTGAACATATTTACATATTTATAATTAAAAAGTAATGGAGAGAGGACTGAAGTTAATGGAGGTTATAAGGTAAGTAATTTCATTTTATATATCATAATAATGTAAAATTTTGCATTATTGCGTCTTAAAATTAATACAAACAATTTTATATTTGATATAGTGCAAATATATAAAGATTAGAGATGAAATATTGGAGTTTGGCTAATAATCAAATCTGCTAAGAGAGATTTAATATTTTTTTAAAACAATACAGTATATTTTAAATTGAGATCTTTCAAAACTCAAAAGCTATGTCTGCCAAACATAATAATTTTAAATTAAAATATAAAATAGCTCAAGAAATTAAATTAGTGACATTTGATATTTTATAAGCTAATCGCCGAAATAATCTTATCATTTATTTAAGCTATTTTAAGATAAATTAAATCAGCCATTAGTTATCAATCTAATTGCAGTTGTAATTTATTTAATTTGAATTACTTTTCTTATATATTTCATCAATAATAATAAAAATTTATTAAAATAAATAGCTCGAAACTTTTCATTTAATTTTTACTAATAAAAAATATAAAATCTGATAATGTTATCAAATATCAATAGGATAAAATTATTTAAAATAAATTTAATAATTAATATTTTTATAATTCAAGAGTAAAGTAATAAGAAATTCTTATTCTTATATAATGCATTGAATAACAGTGATGTCAACTAAGATTTATAAAATAATATAAAAAAAAGCCTAAATAAAAATAAAAATAAAAAAACGATTAATATAGATGTTGAAAAATTGAAAAATTTTGTGAAATGCTGATTGAGGATAAAATATATCAACTAATCTTCTTCTATTAAGAAATACTAATTAAATTAAAAGGATCTTAAATTTTAAAATTATATAATCAGTTATAAAATTGTCTGACATAATAAGATTTGATAATTAGAAAAATAAAAATAAAGTTTTTATGTTCCTAATTTGATTAATCATTGTGTAATTTTTATTAGAGAGAGCTTAAAATAATTAATTATTATTATAGTTGTTCATAAAATAAACCATATTCAATGGCATATATAAATATAAATTATTAAACAGATTTTCTTAAGGAGATTTAGTAACATAAAAGTTATATATTTGTGATACTGCTCCACAAATATACTTTATATAGTATAGAATTCTTAGATTAAAAGCAAATATTTAAGTATGTCAAATAAAAATCTAGTTTTTTATTATTTTAATATTAATTTTATTAAAGAAAAGTTATTGGTAAATTAAAGCAGAAAGTATAGCCTATTAACTTGATTTATTAATTTCACGATGACTGTTAAAATCTAAATGTTTTATTTATTATATATAATATATATATATAAACCCCAATACATATATGCGTGATAAATGCTATAAGTTGGTATAGTGATGATTTAATATCGATAAATAGCGAAATTCCAAACTTCACAATTTAACTTATTATGAGAGGGCCAATTCAAGAGTCTTAGAATGAGAGTCTTTAAGAATGCTGCTAATTGCAGTTTGAGTGTTCTAGTGATCATATATTGTTGAAAGTGTTCCTTATTCTATACTAAATCCATATGTCCATAAAATCCAGTCGCTTTCCCAACTTCTTTTTCCAAAAATTCAACTTTAGTATAAACCCCCCCCCCTCTTATAGGGTCTAAAATCCAGTCTGAAGTCTAGAATCCAAAGCCAGTCTGGACCCCTTCAACCATGACCTCGATTTTCGAAAACGAGTGCCTTTGCTTTCCATTCTACTTTCACTGCACATTTCTACTGGTTATATGTACGTATGAACAGTATAGGGTTGAATTCGCCATTAGGCCCTCGGATTTTTCGATTTTTCCAAAAAGCCAATTTTCAATGAGGCCAGACTCGAAAAGCACTCAAAAGACCCATGGCGGATCAGCCATTTCTTGCAAGCCTACTTTTTTCACCTTTATATGTTCGTATTAACATAAGCAATGCATTTGAACTGGTTTGCGGGCTGTAGCTCTTTAAATCCACTGGATAAGGGAAGAAGAGAGGTTTTTCTTATAGTAAATTTGAAGAATCCAGTGGTATTTTTTAATAATCCACCTATAAAATTTAAAAATCCAGTATATAATACTATAATCAAAACTTAAAAATACCATGAATCCAGCCCAAGAGCGGGATCAGCTTGCTAAGTCTTTTCCCCTATAGATTGAAGAACGAAGCCCTGGTAAGCTTTTATCCTTTACTAAGCACCTATATTAGAGTTAAGGAATGATAATTCAAATGAATAGTTAGCTCAACTTCTTGACCAGGGTGATCGGATTTTGAAAATCTTGAAGCCAAGGCTAATATTGATGAGGGCGGCAAAGTGAAGGGCATTAAAGCTGAGACAAGGGAGCCCAAGATAGCGTCAAAACCAATAGAGCAAAGGAATTCCTACATTTAAACAACTATGATTTGAGTCTCCTGTTGTAGCAGGAAGATTTCAAAGGCTATTAAAAGACATGGGATTTTAAGAACGTTGTGAGAAAGTTTATAAACAATAACAAAAGCAAGAAAGCCAAGAACAGCAGTGATACCAAGTCACTGGCCTCTGAAAATCTTAACCACTCCCTCTCAAACGAGGAAATGAAGGTGAGTGAGTTCCAGACTACTGTGAGCTTAGCAAGTGAATCAATGCAAGCTCCAAGACCCTTACCTTAGCTGGTTATTAACTATGGCTCAATCATTGGCCATGAGATGTTGGTCAAGCACTTTGAAAGTTTCAAATAATCAAATTATTAATAAAAGGAACAGATCCTTCAAGATATAATAGCCCGCAACACCCAATCACTCTTTTCATTCCTTTAGCACTTTGAGATGGCAAATGAACCCTAAGTGAACCAAGGGCTCTTCTATTTAATTACAGAGTTGATCTCAAGTAACTAAAAGCTAGACTAAAACTCCAAGGCTCGTATCTTCTTGGCTGCCCTCAGTTACTATACAGGGGAAAAATATCAGCCAGAAGAGAACTTAATATAAGAAGCAATTCTCTTACTTATTAGGTCACCCAATGCTAGACAAGCTATAGGCTTAGCCAACTTGGTCTTTATTACTGAGGCAACATGTCTAAGTAAGCAGCTTGCTATAGTCTAGAAGCTAAACGACTCTAATCCAGGCATCATTCAGCTTTTGGCTTAAACATGGCACTACTTTTCAATTGACCCTTAGATCATCAAACTAATACCAAATTCCTTCTTTATAATGAACGTGCCTTTTATTATCTTGCTTAAGCAAGACTGTGGATTGAACCTTATAAGAGACATTCCTGTAGAGTATACAAAGTACTTTGTAAGAATATGTGCCTTATGCTCTGCCCCTAACTTAGAGTTTTTAAAAGACTACATATCTTCAACAAGGGCAACCTTCTTATAAAAGCAAGAAGTCATCGAAAAAGTCTCAATAATGCATTTTATGAAAGGCCTTGCTTCAAGACTGCAAAGCAGATATCAATAATGGGTAGGGAAGATTGAACAAATCAGGAAAGTATAGTAGTTGATTGTGAATGCGCAAGTCGAGAAAATATATAGTTAAGCATTCACACTATTGACAACTGTCTAAAATATGACTTCTCTGACCTTGATAGAATAATGCAATTGCCAAGGACTATGGAAGACTTCTCTGAAAAGGCTGTTAATGACCTTCTTTAGCTATTCAAGAATGAGAACTTATAAAACCAAGTAGCATCCAGATTCAATAGCAGGTCTCCAAAGGAACTCTTAAGAGTAAGTGCCGAATTAGAAACTTTGGAGTAAAATTTAGGCTTCAAATTCTACTGATCTCAGGTCTTATGTTTAAACTATATCTGTGACAACCTTAACAGCAATCACTTCATTCATTTTGGTATTGGCAATGGGAAGACCCTAATATGCATTGCTTTAGCAATCCTTATTGCTCTTAAAACTTAAAGATCAGTCTTTATACTAAGCAAGAATGAGCACTTAGTGCAAAGAGACTTCAAACGATACTAGAGAGTAATTAAAGCAATGTAGCTTAATTGCAATCTAAACTTCTTTGCAAAAGATACTGGCATCTATTTCTACACTTAGCCCTAATTAAAGAAGATGCAAAAGAACAGCAAAGCTGTGAGTGTATAGTAGCAAAGCTACGTATTAGTGGACGAGTACGACTGGATTATGTTTCAGGCTCTGTTGATACGATAATCAACTCTCTTGAGTACTTTCAGCAAGCTCATAAAGTGATAGGATTTTCTGGAAGCAATCTCTCTTTTACTGAAGAGAACTGTTTAAAGCTAGCTTTTCAAGCAACACCTGTAGTATTTCCCACTCTTGATAAACTCTAGGGAAATAAAAAGACTCAATACCCCGATGTGTTTGTGAGCACTAATTAGAGTGATTACTTGACTAAGATCAAAGAAATTATAATAGAGCAGCTAAGCCACTCCCCAGTTCTAATAGTGGCTTCAACTAACTATAATGCAATAGAGATAGGCATTTAGAGATCGGGCTACGACTTCACAAGTTTAAGCAGAGGGCAAGCCGCCAATATCGAATCCATGATTGAAGGCAGATACTTAATGAAGAATGCGAAAAAGAATATGGAATATACTTGCTGAATGAAGCTCATGGAAGAGGGACTGACATTCAGACGAATGATGAAATCAACTAGAACGGAGGTTCTTACCTCATAATCGCAGATGTCTTCTCTAAAAGGTCTGAAGAGCAGATTATAGGAAGAATTGGAAGGCTTAATACTAAGGGCAGATGGCAAAGAGTTTTGTATAGACTCAACTCCAAAGATAGTGCTGAGTAGCTTCTTTATGAAGAGTAGAATGAGATCGACCTTATATTAGACAAAAAGTTCAATGAAGTATAATTTAATTTGTAAGACAAATAAGAAGCTATTGATATGGATATTAATCATCAAGCAAAGGAGCCCGAAGTTCCTTCTGAATTGATTATAGCCATCGATCATTAAGTTGCAGTTGTAAAGGCTATAGTGGAGAAGATAGTCGAAAAAGTAGAAAGTTCTTTCATAGGAGCCAAAAAGGATATCGAGGAAGCAAAGAAGGCCTCTGAAGAGGAAATGAAAACTGAAGCTTTGGCTGAAGAGCCAGACACTCAAAGTAAATTAGGGTTCTATTAACCTTATATCATAGAATTCATTGTAGAGAAGATGAGCCAGAACCCTGTGCTCTAAGACAAGCCTATTAGTGAAGTTGAGAAGATCTTCAAAAACGGCGTGAGGCGCCAATATGAGGAGATCACTTAAGAGCCAGGCAGAGAAAGATCGAAGAGCGAGGAAGGAAAGAAATAGACTAATAAGAGAAGTAGGAAGGCTTATGAGAAGGCAGAGCAGATTAAGGACTTAGTTGAAAAGTGAGTTATTCTTGTAAGGAGGAGTTGCAGAGACAAGTCTTTTAGTGAAACTT
>ARYC01022065.1:0-16709 GCA_000711775.1 Oxytricha trifallax
TATGAAGCCCGCGCTTCTCATAGTTTTGTTCTCCTTCAACCATTTAGTAAGCAGGACATTTAGACACTTGAATCTTGAAGTTTGGGGCTTGCATGGAATGTTCACAAAGAAGTTGGCCAACGATTGAAGTATCAAAGCGACTCGCACGCCCTGCACTACCATAGCGCGAGCGGAGTCAACGCAACGTCTTAATGGGTTGTATTAGGTCTTACACTTACGACTGCGCCGCTTGGATGTACCAGGCTTCCACACAATAGTGGTCTTGAAATCCACAACCAGGAACTTATCCACTTTCAAGAATTCAAAAACATCGAGTTAGATCTCGCTAAGAACTTTGAAATTAGAAAGCTGTTCGGCCACGTCGGTGTTGTACTCGTCGATGAATGCAAGGAAGAGCTTTGAGAGACTCCTACGGAGCTGCCCATTCAAGTAGCTTTGGAATACTGTGGCCTTAATAGGGTTGAAAATCTTGAGGACCTTTTTAGGCATTTTCTCTATGTTGGGTTGAGATTTGAATTATTCTTACCAGTGGCGACCTCGCCATACCGCGTATTTAGTAATGAAAGGTAGGCAATATTCTGGACCAGGTTCTTCAATTCAAGCAGCTGCTCTGGTAGCAGCATCAATTCGATGTCGAGCTTCCTTTCGACTTCACCATCAGCAGTGTCTTCCAATACGTTTACGCATTTTGTTAAGCTCACCTATATTGGGATTTATAGTGCGTGTTCTTACTGATTTGTTAGGAATATCTATTAGCGTGAATGGAAGCAGGGACTATGAAAGATTCCAGTGTTCCCTTACTCTGAGAGAGTACTTCATGAAGTTGACTTATGGTTCGGGGAAGTTGAATAGATCGTAAGCGAGGTCAGTGTTAGCAGCAGCAATTGCTTGTTTCGTGATTGCTGGCTAAGATAGGTATAGCTCTTGTTGCAAGAAGGGAATGTTTGCTTCCTTATTCATGTTTGAAAGTGAGGCAGGGATGGGTGCGGTATCAATCACGATTTCATCGGCTGGGGGCTCTTCGAGTTAGATTGGTTGGTGTTTACGTTGCTTGTGCAACTTGATTTAGCGCTTTAGCATCCATTCACCACAAAGATCGCAAGGAAGGCGGTCGAATTGGCTCTTCGATTTGGCGTACCTAAAAGGGGTTTGGTAATAGTGAATCCTTACTTTGAAAGCTTGCCACTGCTCTGGTCGCTGGCTTGCTGCACTGATATCTTAACATCTGATTTTAATATTATAGGAACGAAGACACTTACTGTCATAACAGGCGAGGAGTCGATAACATTGGAGGCAAGCATGCATGCGTGCAAATCAGAGGCATTTGGTTATTATCTGAACGTGTAAGTATGAGAAAATATGTATAAGACTTACAGCTATAGACAACAAGGTAAGTGGAGCTGCCATTTTCAACGTATTGGTGGGTAGATGCCGCAACCCATCATCATTGCGGCCGGCCATTCACAATTGTAGGTGATGTTGGTGCTATTGCTACAAATTGAGCAGTTTGAGTAGATATCAGAGAGAAGTGCGATTACGAACTTCCGAAATGTTTTGAATTTAGATTTTTGATTTTTAAACTATAAATTATTAAACTTTGCTCTCTCTACTACCCTTACTCATCATTAGAACCCCCAACACCTCTCATCACTACCTATTAACACTCTTAAATCAATCTAACTACTAATATCACATCCAACCTCAATCATACAACTCTGGGGGTTTTGGGGTTTGGGAGTTTTGTTGGCTTTGCCAACTTTTGGCTCACCCCCTTCAGATCGGTAGGTCTGTACCCAATTTCTGATCTGAGGCCACTTTCTAGGGACCCTCCTCATTTCGCTCGGATGCAACAAGGGGTCCAATCGAGGGTCGTAGATCGTCCCCAAACCACTCCCAATCGACTAGAAATCGTAGCCTCTATGAAAACTACAATTAAGTGGGTTTTAAAGTTGCGGAACCGTGGATTTAGAGGGGGGGCCGATTTATTTCCAGTTCCAAGTTTGAAAATGCCTAGACTATCTCTAACGGAAAAATGAGTATGACTTATGTGATTTTGCGAAATCGGATTTCAAGACCCCTCCTCTCCCCACCACCCCAACTCAAACGTCGCTAATAGTCATGATAACACCAAAATAGGAGGAGAGCACTCGATTGGTGGTAGAAGTAGAGATAACCTACCTCGAATGTCGGGGGCGTCCAAATCGACTGTTTTGACCTAGAAATCGCCTTAAAACAGCCTCCTCGGGGCTTGGCGACACCCTAGCTCGAGCCCATGCGATCAGACGTGCCACCAATACGACAAACATGAACTATCTATACATACAACACCAATAACAACCAACTCGAGCAGACCTGAAGCAATAGGGGGTGTGCTAGGCTTGAAATACCTGCTAGAGAGGGTCCCTTTTGGCCTTAGGAAGGGAGAAGTGGAACTTTTCCAAGACCCTCTTTGAGACATTGGCTTCGCTACCTATGCTCCTGACTTCGTGAACTTTTGGTAGGATAACTAGATATTGCTGCTAATGACTCGAAAACATCAACTAGATATGCAAGAGGTGATAGGGGACGCATCAAGACCATCAAACCTTCCCCAAATACGCGTCCCTCCACGATTTCAAGGCCAAAATGAGCAAAATGAGCTAAAATTGTGAAGATAACAACTCAGACATGCCTTATTAAGGCTCCAACGCTCGCAAGCAACCCTTCCCCAGTGCAATAAACACCAGAGATTGGCTGCCCTGGCCAGAGGACCGCTCGGCAGCGAAGGAGGGCTGCCCAAGGTAGGTCGTAGCCAGCCTATACCCAACACCAAGACCCCGAGAGACGTTAAAATAGACTAATAGAAGACAACGAACTAATCACTGTGAGCAAGGTTTGTAAACCCCAACTCACCACTTAGCTTGGGCAGCGAAGGAACGAACACTAAACTAACTCAAACAAAGTCAAACCAACAACATCCAAACGCTTCAGAGGAGCAAGCACGCATAGAGGACGCCTATAGTAGGTTAAGGAGGTGAATAGCACTTACCAGTTACCAGCACTAACAAACAAGCATAGTATAGTTTCGCTGAGCTCAGACCAGCTCTTAAGTCTTAGGTCAAAACTTCAAGTAGTAAGCCACAACCAGCAACAGCCCTGCAGAGCCCCGGCGAGGGTACAGCCTGAGAGGTCTTACGTCACTTCGGCCGTCAGGGTGTGTACCTCAGCACCACTGGGGGGGACTACTTACAGCAGCTTAGGATTACTGGGTTTTTATCAAAAATCATTGAGATAATCAACATAGTGAAAGTAAAGTAGTAATTGCAGCTCAAGAACAACAAAATCAAGAAACTCAACTATAATAGCAAAGTAAAGTCTGAAATAGCTATAGCTTGAATTATCTATAATAGATGTGAGAATCACAAACATAAACCCCGATTTTTCCAAAATTTCTACAAAAAGTTTAGAAAATTCTAGAAAAGTTCCAAATTTTGGAATTTTACTTACTTAAGTATTATTTGTAATAATCATTAATTATTTAGATTTATAGGTTACAGTAAGAGATGCTGGGTGTAACTCCCAGCAACACTATAGGTACTTGCTTAAGGCATAGTGGGTGAAAGCCCCACAATTCTACTCCATCTTCAATCATTTTAACATTATAGGTAAATCTAAGAGAGGCTGGGGTGAGACTCCCTGCAACTTATAGGCAACACTAAAGAGAGGCTGGTGTGAAACTCCCAGCATTTTTAGGCACAACTCTAAGGCTCAAGTGGGTGAAAGCCCCACTTTAATCTAAGTGAATTGGTTTGATTAGTTTAATTTATACTTTATTCTTTCATTTGTTAGGGTTTAGGGTTGTCTGGTCTGCTTTTCTCAAACTTTCTCCCAAGTTGGTCTGAGCTCAGCTTATGTCTGGGCAGACGATCAGCTTTCAATACTTGTAAAATCGTAGATAATTATAGGATAAACCCCAAAACTTTCAATGTTTGATAATTCTCGATTATTAAGTTTTGATTCAATAATTATGAAGCCTCGCTCTCTTTGTTTCTCGTAACCTTAAACTTAAGTATAGTTTGAGAATCTCTGTTTAGGTAATACATGAACTTAACAGTAGTTTGATGTCAGCATGTGCAAGGTATAAACCCCGAAACCCTAGGGGTAAATTTCGTTAAAATCGAGGAGAAAGTTTTTGGGTTTTGATTGAATTCTACTTACTGTTTAGTGATGCCAAAGTTAGTTTAGACAAAGTAGTTTGGCAAAGCACTGTAGTTCGCTTGCAGCACCACTCAAAGACAGGTTCCCAGCCCGACACTTCGTGCATCTTCACCACTTTTGAAGAGCCCCTTGTGCTTCCACTCGTTTCTTCGCCATCCCTCCCTCCACACGAAACTCTCCTTGTCGATACGCGCGAAAGCGCCGTCGCCTGCCGACTTCCGATGGTTCGAGACATTTGCTGTAATGAGAATGAGAATCAAGTAATGATGCTTACCAAGCTTGCTTAACGCTGTTGAGTAGTGAAGCGACCATGAAGTGCACGCAGCTTACGCTAGCTGCAGCACTGTTAGCGAAGATAGGCAGTTATAAGCACTATAGAGAGAGAATGAAGCATAGGAGTATACTTACATGCAGAGTGTATTCAGCGCACATGCACGAAGTGCGAAAACAGAGCAGTAAGAGCTATAGCTCCAGTAAAAATGCAGGGCGTCGACGGCGTCGCAGTCGTTCATGCAGATGGGGTCTTCAAGCAAGGAGTAACAGTACATTCGTGGCGTTCAAGCATCAGTAGCGAGACAGCTGTAGCATGATAGCTTGCAGCAGCAGCTTTCGTGATCGCAGCGATCTTAAGTTTTAAGAATTAAATTATAGATTAATAAAGTGAGAGTGAAGTTATAGAGTGATTAGAGTGTTTAATAGAGTGAAGTTTAAATCAAGTAACTACAGGTAAGGAGGTCCAATCGGGGCGCCGCCTTCCACTGCCATTGGTTTCAATCTCTTCAGCAGCAGCGCCTATCGCCCAATTCATTCGCTGCTAAGCATGTAGGACTCCCCACCAGCAGGTGCGATGAGCACCCTCACAGGTTCTTGATTGGAGGAAGGTACCACGAGCGCGAACTCGGCGCCAGGCTTAACCCTGATGCTGAACTCCTCACATCTGCAGTAGAGGTCACCCTTATGATTGTCGATCTCGAACGCGTCGTCCTGCTGCAGATACTTGCGCTTGCGATACACCTGCACCTCGTAAGCGTTGGGCGTGTTGTGCTGGTACATGAAGCGCAGCTTGAGTGGCTCTCTGGCTTGTAGGCGCTGGTTCAGCTGTTCCATGGTTGAGCTGCAGGAGGTTTTTAGTTTAGTAATAATAATTAATAAAGGGGGAATTAGAATTTAAAGCACTGTTGTAGTGTGAAGGGAATGTTAGGAATGTTGGCGCAATGGGGAAAGCCAGGCGCTAGTTAGATGCACGAAGTGAAACAGATAAATCAGTGTACTTAGAAGATGGTTAGACACGAAACAAACGAAGGAATAGAGAGAGTATAGGATGATTTAAAAGTTTACAAACTAAAATTTACAAAGTTAATCTTGTGAAGGGTGATAATCTTGAAATCTGAGTGAAGCAAGCAGCGCTTCCAAGCGGGTCATACAATGAACTCTCATTCTTGGAGTCTTGCTTCATTAGTTCTGGAGTCTCTCGCATAGACGTCTCAGACTTGATCTTGTTAGTCGCCGTTATCATTGCCAGCTCCAAGGTTGCCAGCATTCGCTTCTTTAGCTGCCTCTTCTTCTGCAGCTTTCTTCTTCTGGTGATATGGGAGTATCTGCATGTTCTTAGTGATAGCTGGAGCCTGGCCTGAAAGATGGTTGGTAGGAATAGCAGGATTAGATGAAGGTTGTCCAATCATGGAGCCATCAATGCTGGATCTGTGAGGAGACTGCACTTTGCTGGTTCCTGTGCCCTCGCCAGTGGAGTGGTCATGGAAGGACTTGGTCTAGTCAGATTAGTAGTTGTTGAAGTTCTGGGTAGAGAAGGCTGGTGCGGCTTGTTACTTGCCAAACTCAATGTAGTTGTGCTTGGGGTTCATCATCTACTGCGAATGCTGCTGGTTGGAAGATGGTTTCTGGTTCCAATTCATAGAGGAGTAGTCATCGTTCCAAGTGAATTTCTCTGGTTTGCTTGAGGCTTGAGCTCCGAAGGGTTTGTTTCTGGAATGCACTTGGCTAGGGTGCTGTTGCTGTTGTTGTTGTGGCTTGTAGTATTTAGCAGGATTGCCTTCTTGTTGATTCTGGTGAGAAATAGACCAATCTTGCTAACCAAACAGCGTGTTCTAGTTCATAGGGTCAGACCTTTGTTCAGAATAGCTTCCAAACTCTGTGAGGTTTTGCTTATTGCCAAGGGTTCCCATAAGCTGCTGAGGTTTCTAGTAGTACTTGTCGACTTCAGTCTTAGGCTTAGTATCCTAGATCATCTTGAGTTCATCTTGGAAGTTATAGCCAAACGACTCTTGGTCTGCTTGATGGCTCATCAAGGTGTTGTCGTTGCCGAATCCCTGATTCATTGCTGATTGCGCTTGTTCTTTGAACCATGTTCAAGTTGAGATCCCATCTGACCGTGCTCCTTGCTTGATTTCTAGCCATACAGCTGTTTGATTGTTTCAATGCTCTTGTCGATCGAGCTCTACTATTGTATATTGGCAGCCATGTTGAGGTCCTTGAATAACTAATAGTTTATTTGGCCTTCCCCATAAGCAGTTTTCCATAAGCTCCAAGCCATCTTCTTCTGGTTCTGTCTGTTGTACAACTTGTATGGATTGTCAGGGAGGTACTTTGGTTAACTAAATTTCCTTTGGCATAGAGTTAGTGGTCCCAGTTCATGGATGGCTGGTTACTAGGCTACAACATCTGATTCCATGGGTGTTATTGCTGCTTCGCCCAGTTCATGCTGTCACTGCCTTTCGTCATGGGGTTCATAGGGTTTGGGTTGCTTGCATAGTCTTGTGAAAGATTCTGGTTCTAAGACAAGAACTTGGGAGTGTGCGAGTGGTCTTGCTGCAAGATTTAGGGATCATCATCAAAAGCTGAAATTTCGTCTTAGTTCTGGATCTGGCTCTAGCTCTTGCTCTGGTTCTGGAACTGGTTCTGAATCTGGTTCTGTGGCTTGGATTTGGGTATGGGAGACATAACAAAGGACTGTGGGAGTTTACTTGTCAATTGCTGGAGCTGGTACTTTTCTCTGTTCACAGCGCTCTCGTCTTGAAAGTAGGTTTCGGGCACGCCGCCGTACTCTTGATAGGCTCGCGAGTATTCACTCATCTGGCCATAGTTTGACTTCTTGGATGAAGTAGGGGAAGGGTTGTAGGTCTGAGGCTGGTCTTCCATAGCATAGTCGGTGTCGTTGTCGATGGAGGGGCTCACACTCTGAATGATAGAATTGACGGTGAAGCCTTCAATCATTTGGCGAGTCTGAGGATTATTCATTCTCTTGGATACCTCATCAATGTAGAATGCGGGTTCACGCATAATGACCTTTCTATAAACAGCGTTACTTGATATGAATATCCCTTACAGTGAAGAGTCATTAGAGATGTCGCTGGTGAACATCATCATTTTTCTGTAAGCCTCCAAATGCAAGAGGAAGGGCGAGTGTTCGATCTTGGACTGCTCTTTTGAAAGGGGTTGAGTGTAGCCGTAAGTGCAAACCTTTTTCACGACTGTTTGCAATTTTTGCTCGATAGAATCGTGACTGATACGTTTCTGCTTGGAGAGGTAGTTGTTTGGCTAATGAAAACTTATCTTAAGGCATTCCTGGAGACTGGAGAGAATGCCCATGGTTATCTTGAAATCTTCTGGTAGCTCCCAATTAAGGTGTACTGGAGGATCCTCTCTGTCGATGGGTTTGAACATCAGGTAACTATAAGTTAGGGTAAATCTCACAAATGCTTACGTGGAGTTGAAAAAAGCGTACAAATCTGGGTGCTCGTTTTTCACTGATTCGTTTAGCACTTTCTGAACGAAGCATGCCAGCATTTTAGCGCTCTACCAAGTACTTTGTTTTAGTTAGTTAATGGCCGAATCAGTAGGTGGGGATGTTAGTAATATTACTAACGCATTAATCTAATACAAGCTGTTCAGAAGCAGCATTGGTCGACGAGTAGTTGAGAAGAGAGACGTCTTGGCATCGTGGTAAAGTGCGTCTTCTATAAAATGTATAAGCAAGTATGAAAAACTTACGAATGTGCTTTGACACTTCCTCTTCGCTTGACTTGCAGAACTCTTTGTAGAAGTGCTCGATATATGAGACTTGCGAGTAGCTTGCCTTGGGGATCTTGTAGTGTTCCAAAGCACCTTGTGGAGTGTCAGGAGGCATGTCCTGGAATGACGCGTTCTCATATGTGAGTCTTTACACTTGACACTAGAGATAGCTGATTCCTCTGTGAAGGTCGTACACTGCGTGGTGGAAACTGGGGAACGAGTACCTAATAAAGAGTTAGTCGAAGGAAAAAATCTTACATTGAGTAGAATCTCACAAAGAATTAGCGAGCTCTGTACTGGAAGTCGTCATACTAAAGCAGCATGTTCTTGGGGATGTTCTCTCTCATAGTGCAAGAATAAAATCTTACTTCATACACGCGTTTCATGGATGTTGAGAAGGCTGGATCTTTCGTGAAATCTCTGATGAATATCTGGTACAATTCTTTGAAGTCGGCACTCTTAGACTCAAATAATTTTGGAATGGTTTTGTCCACCTTCCAGTAGGTGTTAGTGCTGGTGATTACGAGCTCTTTCTTCGAATTCTCGCGAACCACTCCGAATATTGACGAAGGTGCAACAACACTGGTTTAGAAGAACGCCAGCTCCACAATGATAGAGCCTCTGTTTTTGAGAATGGCTGAAAACTGTTACTGGTTCTTCAAGTATTGTTATGCGAAGCTGCCCAGCTCATAGAAGTAGGCATGTTTATAACTGATTGAGCCAATCAGTTTGCAGTCGTAGCCTCTGAATGATTCGTCAAAGACCAGCCAGTCGAGAGCTTGTTGCAGTGGAAACTTTGCAGGGTTTAAGAACATATCGTTCACCAAGACCTGGGGTTCGGCTTTGAAAAGAGAGCAAAGCAGCATACAGAACGATCTTCTTTCAAGGTAGACGAGTCCGTCGCAGAGGACGTTGGCGAGGTGCATGACTTGATCAAGGTAGGGTGTGTAATGAATCGCCTTTTGCATTTCTGAGCTCAGGCTTACTGTGGGATTGAACGAGTCAAATTATTCTCTGTACTGGAAGTGTCGGACTCTGTTAAGGGATGCACTGCGAATTAGTCGGTGAGGTGAGAGCATAAGTCGGTGAATAGGATTCTAGATGAAGGGTGAGCCAGTGTAAGTGTAGTGTTAGTCAGCCTTTTCGTTTTATATGAACAGATAGCAGTCGATGGCATTCTGAAACATGAATGGAAGTTGCAAAGTCTCAGAAGGAATGAAGTCTTCGAACCTCTCCTTTACATACCAGAGGCGGGTAAATAGGCGATGCTTGTAGAACTTGTCTAGGTTGTCCTTTTACTTAGATCCCACCTTTTCTTTCTTCTCAACCTCGTTAGCACTCTTCTAGGCTTATCTCTCTTAAGAACTTAGAAGGACTCTGTTTGGATCTGCAGGATCATCCTCATTTTTCATCTCTTCGTTGAGGGCCTCTTGGTTTTGCTCATTACGATCTTCGTATTGGTTGTTCTCTGATAGCTTCTGCCTCTTTTATCTTTCAAGTTCTTTCATCTTCAATACTTCAGATGGGTCGCTCTTGGCCATTCTTTTCTTGAGTAGCTTGTTTTTGATGCCATCAACCAGTAAGTAGACTCCATCTGGATTAACGTAGTACGCGTTGTCGCGAATCAACTGGTGCTGCTGCAAGACAACGCTCCTCTCTGCAAAGTGGAATTCCAGGTTGTTTTAGATTACCAATCCATCGGAAGTTGTAGGGTAGTATGTCAAGAGAGCGTAGTCCTTCGCTGGTTCATTGCCTCCATAAAGTTCTTTGAATAACGTCATAGCTTCGCGTATTTCTGCAATGCTCTCCTCTCTTCGTTCAGCCTGGCCAGTCAGGGCTCTTAACAAGAGACCCTCGTAATCGTCATACAGTTTTCTGTCAAGAGCTTGCCACTTGTTGTACTCTGAGTAGGAAGGAATATTGGGATAGGACTGACTTTCTTTCATCATGCTGGAGGTGGCGTCACAGTCAGGGCGTTCATATCGAGTGACCTGTATCTGACTGCTTTGACTGAATGCAGGGATCGATGATTGCTGTGAAGAATCAAAGCGGGGCTTCCTTTATGAGAGCATTCCTTCGTTCGAGTGCTCTGAAAAGTTCAGGTTGCTGTTCATTTTCATGCTGCTCATTCTCAACTGGTTCTCTGGCTGTAGGTGTTGCTGCATCATTCTTTCAGCTTCTTGGTTTCTTGATCCTCTTGAGTGGTCTTACCTGGACCTCGAGTCGGATGAGAAGGAGGTCTTCTTGACTGGTGGACGAGGGCTTGGTTGGTTAGGATTCCTGTTGAACCTGGGTTCACGCATCTGTTCTTCGTTTTCATCCTCGTCGACATTGATCACGGGGTTTGGAAAGTCTCTCAAAGGGTTTCTGTTGCTTGGTGCTGGTCCAGGGTTTAGATTCCACATAGCTCCAGGTTGTTACTTAAAAGGTTAGGATTAATTCCTCCTCTTCTTCCTCTCTTCATTCTAGTACTTCGCAGTAGTACCATGTGATTTTACTTCCTTGAGAAGCCTGTTAGTGATTCAAAGGATCGTAAACGGATTCGACCACTCGCCACATGTCTGGATTTTCAATCAACTCGATCCCAGAAATATCGAGGTTTTGAATGAGTTTGGGGTTGTTCTTCTGGTTGTCGACCTCGTTGCTGTTGTAGTATTGGGGGCGGGGGAAGTCTTTCTAGAAGGAGGCGTTGGTGATGGAGTAGTCGAGGTTGTTTCTCTTGGCAACAGACTGGACTTAGATGTCGTGATTGCCGAGATGAAGCCACATCATCATTTGTTAGCAGAATCTCCTGCCATCTTGGAGAGTGAAGGTTTGAAGGGTGACATCATAGTTGACTTAGCCCATTACTTGGCGCACGAACGAAACGAGAGGAGCGTATATCTGTTCGACGAAGTTCTGGTTGACTTTCTTACAAGAGACCAACTTCTTGATCAGCATAGTCACGTTGAAAGGAATGGCCGCAGCGAGGAACTCAAGAATCGAGCATTGTAGGGTGACGTCTTGAACGCAGTTCTTGAATGTGATGTCGAGGGGTATGTGGTGGAGCATGAGGGTAGGAATGTGAGGCGTTCCGGAAGACTTGATGAATTTGAGGAGGTTGTAGTCGACTTTGAAGATCTCGATCTTCCCTTTTGGAAGTAAGAGCTGGTCAAACTTCTGCATATAAATTTATTAATTATAAAATTTCTGATTGATCGAGCTTTTATACTCATGTGAAATCTCGGAATGATTTCTACTGGTTTGAGTTTAAGTGTGATTTGAGCTATTACTATTAACTATTAAACTTTTAAAGACTGGAAGACATCAAACCTCGTGCAGGGAACAGCTCCAGGACTATGCAGCTGCTGCCTATCGTGAATGAACCATCCTCTAGTAGTGAGCAATCATACGATTCCTTCGCTCACAAAATCGATACTTAACTTTGGGTTTCTCTGCCAGCAAGAATTCGAAGAGATCAAGCAGAGTGCGTTGAAGCCATAGTCGAAGACTGTGGTTAAATGGACATCGGTCGTGCTGGGCACTAACTTCCCCTCCAATCCCAAACCAGTGAAGCTCACTTACACCTCAGGCACTCTCCTCAACAATGGGCAGGTGCCACCGTCGACGATGGGCATACTGGGTGGGCAAATAATCAGGCTTCCTTTGGAGAACGTTGAGAGAGCAGTGTCATCGTTAGTCGATGTTGAAAGTCTGGCGACAGATGACCAGCTTTGTCAGGGCCTGGATCAGTTCCTTCGAATGCTGAGGAAGCCGTAACATTATGCTTCCATGAAGACCCCTAATGTAGTGTCCAATAACCTGCAGATAAAGCAGAGCGACGAGCTTTGGTAGGGCCTGCAAGACTTCATGAAGGTGCAGGGCGTGGATAACGATTTCGCTTTAGTTGAACACTCAAGCCATAACTTAGGAATGGAAGCTCCAAGAATCCTTACCTGAAACGCAGGGACGCGAAGCTGGCGCTGAAGAAGATTGCTGTTGTATAGCACTACAAAGTGGAGGGCATGAAACCAAAAGACATAGCGCTCGAGATGGGCGTGGATAGGCGATTCGTGTACAAAACAATCGAGAAGTTCAAGTATGAGGTGGAGCACCGGGTGCTGAATCCTAAGTCAAAGCAGAAGAATGGGAGGAAGAATACGCGGAGCAACCCGCTGTTGCTGAAGGCGATCGCTGTTATCCTTGAACAAACAGGCATCTACAAGGTCACTGGCTGGCGCCTGCATCATAAACTGCTCGAGTTGCAAGGTTAAGTAGCAGAATTCCAGGATCTAATGGTGCCGAGCGTGGCTACGCTCTTGAAGGTTCTGAAGGAAAGTTTTCACCTTCGATTTGGCAAGGCCCAGAACTCAAACGTCAAGTATAGGGACCCAGCGTTCAACGAGAAGCGGCTATGGGTGTCGAGGCTGCTCGCGCAGCTATTCTTGGAGGATGCGGTGATCATATCAGTGGACGAGTCGAACTTCAGGAGCGACTTACCTGCCAACCAAGCAATGGAGCTTCAATGCTGCTGCTCTTCACGATAAATCTCGTCATAACGACTCCTCCCTAGCCCCTGCAGTTGGCAAGACTGAGATCCTTGTCACCAACGACGTGATCGACTATGGCGAAATGCTGGCAGGCTACCCTAACAAAGAAACATGCATGGATGAAAACATCAAGGACCGAAAGTAGGCTCAAAATGGAGAAGTAAGTATGGCACCTTTTCAAAATCAAGTTCAGATTTAGAAGAAAATGACCTAAAACGCCAAGATTCACGACCCCAAGCAATTCCGGGGACCCCCAGGAAGCTTCGCTATTTTTGCTTAACTTGTTGAATATAGCGCCAAACATGGCTCAAGAGGTGCTGGTTGCGATGAGAACAGTGCAATCGCTAGTAAGAAAGACTAGATCAGCGTTAGTGAGAGAATAGGAACAGCACCTGGAAGGGGTTTTCCACCTGATCTCCAGAGTCCAAACTAGAAATCGATCTTTGCAAAGTTAAGCAGGAAATCTTACACTTAGGAACAGCGTATCCTGGGTCCGAGTGGGGGGAGCATTGCTGCCACTCCTGTGAAAAGTCGTCGTAATCAGAGACACACTCAGCTGTCACCTATCCTGGAATCCCCGGAGGGCAGCGCTCAGCACGCATCGCTGCAGAAGCGCTTCGACGCCATCAGAATTTGCAGCTCCTCCAAGAAGGCTCGCAGCTAGCCAGAAACCCCTCTCAAATCGTCGTCGGCGCTCGCGCCATTGCTTCAGAACCTGGCCAGCCTCAAGTTGCAATCCACCTAACGTAAGGGCAGCGAGGTTTCAGGCGTTGCATGTAGTAGAAGCAGGATTCCAATCACACCTAAACGTCTTCAGCTATCGAGTAGAGGTGGGAGCAGCAGCTAAATCAGAGAGTATTCTTATAAAAGTAAGCAAATTCTACCAATTTACGCAAACATTTAGAAGATTTAGAATCAAGTTAAGCTGTTAGGCACGGCAAGTAGGCAGCTTTAGCGAATACTGGTAGTTGTTGCATCGAATCGCAATTGTAGTACACTCCCATCACAACGGTGCGCGAACAAGCCAACTAACGCCTAGGCAAGTATGGGGTCTTGGCAAGGAATCTCTCAATCGCGAAGGAGGCGACCAAGCGGCAGCAGTTCTCCATGAGTTTCGTGGCGGCCATCACCAAGGACAGGTTGATCTCGAGTCAGGTCATCGAGGGCGCGTTCGACGCCATGCTGTTCGAGAACTTCCTCTATCACACCCTGCGCCAGCTGCGCACTGACAAGGACCTCGCATCGAAGAGGATCGTGCTGCTCATGGACAACGCAGTCATTCACAAGTATTCGGAGGTGCTGGCTACAGCCAGAAAGTTCAAGGTGACAGTGCTATTCAACGCCGAGTACTCGCCCTGGCTCAACCCGATCGAGCAGTTGTTCTCCTACATCAAGAGGCACCTTCGATAGGAGCAAGCTGACAGCAAGTAAGCATCGTACACCTAACACTCTATAGGATCCACCTCGTGAAGCGGCTCTCGCAAATTCTGAAAGCCATGACCAAGACCGACGTGAACAAGCTCTGGGCCTTCAGCGTGAAGCAGTGGTGCAGCACCATCAAGCACGGCTTCGTTTGAGGCAAATGTTGGCAACAATCGACAACCTACCAAGAGTGGCTAAGGACACCAAGAATCGCGACGACGAGCGTGTAATTGATTAGATTAACTTTTAAAACGAACGATTACATATTACACTTTTAAGTTTAAGTCTAAATCAATCAAACCTTCCAAACCATCACAACCTCCCTCGCTTGCGCGCATTCGAGACACCAACTTCGTAGCTATAGCCAATCACTGTCGTTTCGTTCCATCACATAGCATTCCTAGCAATAACGAGCATGAATCACTACGTTTTGCACCCATTAACATTGAATTGTCCATTTAACATTCTCAGCTCTCACTCCCACCATCATAAAGCACTCTCATCGCAGTATATCTCCAGTAGCTGCTAGTATTGGCACCAATAGCTTAGAGAAGTTGTCAACAATTGCACTGTAAGCGTTAGAATAGTGTTCAACAACAAAGAAATCGATTTGAAGCTAAGTTATTGGTTCTATAGCTAGATTTGCTGCTTACTATCACTATTAGCAACATTTTCGTTCTTGATCATTCGAACAGCTTGGGACTTATGACCAAGTTTTAAATATTTAATTTCTAATTAATTTATCAAAATTCCTATCTTTTTCTATTTTATCAATAATCCTTAATTGTCACTCTGTTTTTCAGCAACACTATATTTATAAATCATTAATATTTACAGTTTAATAAGTATTCATAAAATGCCTTATTATATAGTAGGAATACATTTAAATTATTGTAGGAATACATTTGATTTGGGAAAATAAATTATAATTAATAAATCAAATAATTAAAATCGTGGCAGTTAACTTTCTGGAAACCCTGACAATATGGTACTTGTTCGATAGAGAATTCAAAATTAGCTGGGCTTTACTATTGGCGATACCCTCTATCGTATTCCTGAAGCGAGTTAACTCGACTTTAATTTTAGGTGATTTGTTTAGTTGTTTTTAATGCAGAAATTAAAGTCTAGTTAACTCGCTTCAGGAATGCGATAGAGGGGTATCGCCAATAGTAAAGTCCAGCTAATTTTGAATTCTCTATCGAACAAGTGCGATATTGTCTAGGTTTCCAGAAAGTTAACTGCCACGATTTTAAATTATTTGATTTATTAATTATAATTTATTTTCCCAAATCAAATGTATTCCTACAATATAATAAATACAAAATAAATAATATTAATTAGATTTTATATATAAAAAAATTTATATTAATAGATTCCAAAAATTTACTTTAGTAAAAATCTATCTTATTTTTAAAGAAATTAATTAGATTTCTAATTTTATTTACTTTTAAATATATATTTAGTAAAATCGAAATTAAATTAATAGTTATATTTATTTTTATTTAAATAATCTAAAAAAGCGTCAAATTTTTACATAATTTTACATTCTTATATGTTTTATATAAAAATATTTCAATTATTTATTTACTATAATGAATTCATTAATACAAAACTAAAATTTAAAAAGGAAATTAATTTATCTGGCTAGCTTAATTAATTTTGGATTTATTAAATACTTATCTATCATCTATGCAAGAAATTAAAATGATTGAATAAAGGGTTATAAATTAATAATATTAACTATCTACATATATGAAATCTTACAATTAGATAGTTTATATATGGACAAGACAAACTTTATAATATTTTTATTCAAATATAAAATGAAATTGTTAATTTTAAAAATTAAAATTATTTCTTAAATAAATTATATTTATTGATAATGAATTAAATTTATTTAAAGATATTAGCTTGCAGATGTTTAAATTATTCGGCCCCCCCCCAAAAACACGCAAAAAAATTTATCCGATTATTTTTTTTTCGTAATAACGTATTTATTTTTTTACGTAATTATAAAAATCTGAAAATACGTAAAAATGATTTATATAAAAAAAATAGTTTTTATTTATTCATATATTAATATATAAAAAGAATCACATCTAATATGTCTGAATAATATGCACAATATATGCTCGTTAAATAATAATCGTTAGAAACTAATAAATAAAATAAATAAGCTAGAAATGGGGAACATGAACTAAATAAATTAATTTTGAATTATTCATATTTATTTATATTAATTAAATTTAATATACTAAGCCTCAATATCAGAACAAGTAAGTCAAATAATACCCATTTAAACATTACTCTAGATAACTAGTCCTATAAAATGCGTCAATCTGCTAATATAAATGCAAGTAATAAAAATGAGTGTAGAAAATATACTTAATAAAACGTATTGTTATATTTAATAAGTACTAAGTGAATAGATTTAATGTACCAAGTGTATTAATTATTTATATATTTATATTTAAATTAATAGTGTGGGTAATAGTAAATAATAAAAAGAGACTCTCGTTATGCAGTAAACGC
>ARYC01022066.1:0-20735 GCA_000711775.1 Oxytricha trifallax
TTCAAGTTGAGATCCCATCTGACCGTGCTCCTTGCTTGATTTCTAGCCATACAGCTGTTTGATTGTTTCAATGCTCTTGTCGATCGAGCTCTACTATTGTATATTGGCAGCCATGTTGAGGTCCTTGAATAACTAATAGTTTATTTGGCCTTCCCCATAAGCAGTTTTCCATAAGCTCCAAGCCATCTTCTTCTGGTTCTGTCTGTTGTACAACTTGTATGGATTGTCAGGGAGGTACTTTGGTTAACTAAATTTCCTTTGGCATAGAGTTAGTGGTCCTAGTTCATTGAGGATGGCTGGTTACTAGGCTACTACTTCTGATTCCATGGGTGTTATTGCTGCTTCGCCCAGTTCATGCTGTCACTGCCTTTCGTCATGGGGTTCATAGGGTTTGGGTTGCTTGCATAGTCTTGTGAAAGATTCTGGTTCTAAGACAAGAACTTGGGAGTGTGCGAGCGGTCTTGCTGCAAGATTTAGGGATCATCATCAAAAGCCGAAATTTCGTCTTAGTTCTGGATCTGGCTCTAGCTCTGGCTCTGGTTCTGGAACTGGTTCTGAATCTGGTTCTGTGGCTTGGATTTGGGTATGGGAGACATAACAAAGGACTGTGGGAGTTTACTTGTCAATTGCTGGAGCTGGTACTTTTCTCTGTTCACAGCGCTCTCGTCTTGAAAGTAGGTTTCGCACGCCGCCGTACTCTTGATAGGTTCGCGAGTATTCACTCATCTGGCCATAGTTTGACTTCTTGGATGAAGTAGGGGAAGGGTTGTAGGTCTGAGGCTGGTCTTCCATAGCATAGTCGGTGTCGTTGTCGATGGAGGGGCTCACACTCTGAATGATAGAATTAACAGTGAAGCCTTCAATCATTTGGCGAGTCTGAGGATTATTCATTCTCTTGGATACCTCATCAATGTAGAATGAGGGTTCACGCATAATGACCTTTCTATAAACAGCGTTACTTGATATGAATATCACTTACAGTGAAGAGTCATTAGAGATGTCGTGGAACATCATCATTTTTCTGTAAGCCTCCAAATGCAAGAGGAAGGGCGAGTGTTCGATCTTGGACTGCTCTTTTGAAAGGGGTTGAGTGTAGCCGTAAGTGCAAACCTTTTTCACGACTGTTTGCAATTTTTGCTCGATAGAATCGTGACTGATACGTTTCTGCTTGGAGAGGTAGTTGTTTGGCCAATGAAAACTTATCTTAAGACATTCCTGGAGACTGGAGAGAATGCCCATGGTTATCTTGAAATCTTCTGGTAGCTCCCAATTAAGGTGTACTGGAGGATCCTCTCTGTCGATGGGTTTGAACATCAGGTAACTATAAGTTAAGGTAAATCTCACAAATGCTTACGTGGAGTTGAAAAAAGCGTACAAATCTGGGTGCTCCTTTTTCACTGATTCGTTTAGCACATTCTGAACGAAACATGCCAGCATTTTAGCGCTCTACCAAGTACTTTGTTTTAGTTAGTTAATGGCCGAATCAGTAGGTGGGGATGTTAGTAATATTACTAACGCATTAATCTAATACAAGCTGTTCAGAAGCAGCATTGGTCGACGAGTAGTTGAGAAGAGAGACGTCTTGGCATCGTGGTAAAGTGCGTCTTCTATAAAAAGTATAAGCAAGTATAACTTACGAATGTGCTTTGACACTTCCTCTTCGCTTGACTTGCAGAACTCTTTGTAGAAGTGCTCGATATATGAGACTTGCGAGTAGCTTGCCTTGGGGATCTTGTAGTGTTCCAAAGCACCTTGTGGAGTGTCAGGAGGCATGTCCTGGAATGACGCGTTCTCATATGTGAGTCTTTACACTTGACACTAGAGATAGCTGATTCTCTGTGAAGGTCGTACACTGCGTGGTGGAAACTGGGGAACGAGTACCTAATAAAGAATTAGTCGAAGGAAAAAATCTTACATTGAGTAGAATCTCACAAAGAATTAGCGAGCTCTGTACTGGAAGTCGTCATACTAAAGCAGCATGTTTTTGGGGATGTTCTCTCTCATAGTGCAAGAATAAAATCTTACTTCATACACGCGTTTCATGGATGTTGAGAAGGCTGGATCTTTCGTGAAATCTCTGATGAATATCTGGTACAATTCTTTGAAGTCGGCACTCTTAGACTCAAATAATTTTGGAATGGTTTTGTCCTCCTTCCAATAGGTGTTAGTGCTGGTGATTACGAGCTCTTTCTTCGAATTCTCGCGAACCACTCCGAATATTGACGAAGGTGCAACAACACTGGTTTAGAAGAACGCCAGCTCCACAATGATAGAGCCTCTGTTTTTGAGAATGGCTGAAAACTGTTACTGGTCCTTCAAGTATTGTTATGCGAAGCTGCCCAGCTCATAGAAGTAGGCATGTTTATAACTGATTGAGCCAATCAGTTTGCAGTCGTAGCCTCTGAATGATTCGTCAAAGACCAGCCAGTCGAGAGCTTGTTGCAGTGGAAACTTTGCGGGTTTAAGAACATATCGTTCACCAAGACCTGGGGTTCGGCTTTGAAAAGAGAGCAAAGCAGCATACAGAACGATCTTCTTTCAAGGTAGACGAGTCCGTCGCAGAGGACGTTGGCGAGGTGCATGACTTGATCAAGGTAGGGTGTGTAATGAATCGCCTTTTGCATTTCTGAGCTCAGGCTTACTGTGGGATTGAACGAGCCAAATTATTCTCTGTACTGGAAGTGTCGGACTCTGTTAAGGGATGCACTGCGAATTAGTCGGTGAGGTGAGAGCATAAGTCGGTGAATAGGATTCTAGATGAAGGGTGAGCCAGTGTAAGTGTAGTGTTAGTCAGCCTTTTCGTTTTATATGAACAGATAACAGTCGATGGCATTCTGAAACATGAATGGAAGTTGCAAAGTCTCAGAAGGAATGAAGTCTTCGAACCTCTCCTTTACATACCAGAGGCGGGTAAATAGCCGATGCTTGTAGAACTTGTCCAGGTTGTCCTTTTACTTAGATCCCACCTTTTCTTTCTTCTCAACCTCGTTAGCACTCTTCTAGGCTTATCTCTCTTAAGAACTTAGAGGACTCTGTTTGGATCTGCAGGATCATCCTCATTTTTCATCTCTCGTTGAGGGCCTCTTGGTTTTGCTCATTACGATCTTCGTATTGGTTGTTCTCTGATAGCTTCTGCCTCTTCTATCTTTCAAGTTCTTTCATCTTCAATACTTCAGATGGGTCGCTCTTGGCCATTCTTTTCTTGAGTAGCTTGTTTTTGATGCCATCAACCAGTAAGTAGACTCCATCTGGATTAACGTAGTACCCGTTGTCGCGAATCAACTGGTGCTGCTGCAAGACAACGCTCCTCTCTGCAAAGTGGAATTCCAGGTTGTTTTAGATTACCAATCCATCGGAAGTTGTAGGGTAGTATGTCAAAAGAGCGTAGTCCTTCGCTGGTTCATTGCCTCCATAAAGTTCTTTGAATAACGTCATAGCTTCGCGTATTTCTGAAATGCTCTCCTCCCTTCGTTCAGCTGGCCAGTCAGGGCTCTTAACAAGAGACCCTCGTAATCATCATACAGTTTTCTGTCAAGAGCTTGCCACTTGTTGTACTCTGAGTAGGAAGGAATATTGGGATAGGACTGACTTTCTTTCATCATGCTGGAGGTGGCGTCACAGTCAGGGCGTTCATATCGAGTGACCTGTATCTGACTGCTTTGACTGAATGCAGGGATCGATGATTGCTGTGAAGAATCAAAGCGGGGCTTCCTTTATGAGAGCATTCCTTCGTTCGAGTGCTCTGAAAAGTTCAGGTTGCTGTTCAGTTTCATGCTGCTCATTCTCAACTGGTTCTCTGGCTGTAGGTGTTGCTGCATCATTCTTTCAGCTTCTTGGTTTCTTGATCCTCTTGAGTGGTCTTACATGGACCTCGAGTCGGATGAGAAGGAGGTCTTCTTGACTGGTGGACGAGGGCTTGGTTGGTTAGGGTTCCTGTTGAACCTGGGTTCACGCATCTGTTCTTCGTTTTCATCCTCGTCGACATTGATCACGGGGTTTGGAAAGTCTCTCAAAGGGTTTCTGCTGCTTGGTGCTGGTCCAGGGTTTAGATTCCACATAGCTCCAGGTTGTTACTTAAAAGGTTAGGATTAATTCCTCCTCTTCTTCCTCTCTTCATTCTAGTACTTCGCAGTAGTACCATGTGATTTTACTTCCTTGAGAAGCTGTTAGTGATTCAAAGGATCGTAAACGGATTCGACCACTCGCCACATGTCTGGATTTTCAATCAACTCGATCCCAGAAATATCGAGGTTTTGAATGATTTGGGGTTGTTCTTCTGGTTGTCGACCTCGTTGCTGTTGTAGTATTGGGGGCGGGGGAAGTCTTTCTAGAAGGAGGCGCTGGTGATGGAATAGTCGAGGTTGTTTCTCTTGGCAACAGACTGGACTTAGATGTCGTGATTGCCGAGATGAAGCCACATCATCATTTGTTAGCAGAATCTCCTGCCATCTTGGAGAGTGAAGGTTTGAAGGGTGACATCATAGTTGACTTAGCCCATTACTTGGCGCACGAACGAAACGAGAGGAGCGTATATCTGTTCGACGAAGTTCTGGTTGACTTTCTTGCAAGAGACCAACTTCTTGATCAGCATAGTCACATTGAAAGGAATGGCCGCAGCGAGGAACTCAAGAATCGAGCATTGTAGGGTGACGTCTTGAACGCAGTTCTTGAATGTGATGTCGAGGGGTATGTGGTGGAGCATGAGGGTAGGAATGTGAGGCGTTCCGGAAGACTTGATGAATTTGAGGAGGTTGTAGTCGACTTTGAAGATCTCGATCTTCCCTTTTGGAAGTAAGAGCTGGTCAAACTTCTGCATATAAATTTATTAATTATAAAATTTCTGATTGATCGAGCTTTTATACTCATGTGAAATCTCGGAATGATTTCTACTGGTTTGAGTTTAAGTGTGATTGGAGCTATTACTATTAACTATTAAACTTTAAAAGACTGGAAGACATCAAACCTCGTGAAGGGAACAGCTCCAAGACTATGCAACTGCTGCCTATCGTCAATAAACCATCCTCTAGTAGTGAGCAATCATACGATTCCTTCGCTCACAAATCAATACTTAACTTTGGATTTCTCTGCCAGCAAGAGTTCGAAGAGATCAAGCAGAGTGCGTTGAAGCCATAGTCAAAGACTGTAGTGAAGTGGACATCGGTCGTGCTGGGCACTAACTTCCCCTCCAATCCCAAACCAGTGAAGCTCTCTTACACCTCAGGCACTCTCCTCAACAATGGGCAGGTGCCACCGTCGACGATGGGCATACTGGGTGGGCGAATCATACGATTGCCCTTGGAGAACGTCGAGCGAGCAGTCTCATCGCTAGTCGATGTTGAAAATCTGGCTACAGATGACCAGCTTTGTCAGGGCCTGGATCAGTTCCTTCGAATGCTGAGGAAGCCGTAACATTATGCTTCCGTGAAGACCCCTAATGTAGTGTCCAAGAACCTGCAGATAAAGCAGAGCGACGAGCTTTGGTAGGGCCTGCAAGACTTCATGAAGGTGCAGGGCGTGGATAAGATTTCGCTTTAGTTGAACACTCAAGCCATAAACTTAGGAATGGAAGCTCCAAGAATCCTTACCTGAAACGCAGGGACGCGAAGCTGGCGCTGAAGAAGATTGCTGTTGTATAGCACTACAAAGTGGAGGGCATGAAACCAAAAGACATAGCGCTCGAGATGGGCGTGGATAGGCGATTCGTGTACAAAACAATCGAGAAGTTCAAGTATGAGGTGGAGCACCGGGTGCTGAATCCTAAGTCAAAGCAGAAGAATGGGAGGAAGAATACGCGGAGCAACCCGCTGTTGCTGAAGGCGATCGCTGTTATCCTTGAACAACAGGCATCTACAAGGTCACTGGCTGGCGCTTGCATCATAAACTGCTCGAGATGCAAGGTTAAGTAGCAGAATTCAAGGATCTAATGGTGCCGAGCGTGGCCACGCTCTTGAAGGTTCTGAAGGAAAGTTTTCACCTTCGATTCGGCAAGCCCAGAACTCAAACGTCAAGTATAGGACCCAGCGTTCAACGAGAAGCGGCTATGGGTGTCAAGACTGCTCGCGCAGCTATTCTTGGAGGATGCAGTGATCATATCAGTGGACGAGTCGAACTTCAGGAGCGACTACCTGCCAACCAAGCAATGGAGCTTCAATACTGCTGCTCTTCACGAGAAATCTCGTCATAACGACTCCTCCCTAACCACTGCAGTTGGCAAGACTGAGATCCTTGTCACCAACGACGTGATCGACTATGGCGAAATGCTGGCAGGCTACCCCAACAAAGAAACATGCATGGATGAAAACATCAAGGACCGAAAGTAGGCTCAAAATGGAGAAGTAAGTATGGCACCTTTTCAAAATCAAGTTCAGATTTAAGAAGAAAATGACCTAAAACGCCAAGATTCACGACCCCAAGCAATTCCGGGGACCCCCAGGAAGCTTCGCTATTTTTGCTTAACTTGTTGAATATAGCGCCAAACATGGCTCAAGAGGTACCAGTTGCGATGAGAACAGTGCAATCGCTAGTAAGCAAGACTAGATCAGCATTAGTGAGAGAATAGGAACAGCACCTGGAAGTTTTCCACCCGATCTCCAGAGTCCAAACTCGAAATCGATCTTTGCAAAGTTAGGCTGAAAATCTTACACTTAGGAACAGCGTATACTGGGTCCGAGAGGGGAGAGCATTGCTGCCACTCCTGTGAAAAATCGTAGTAATCAGAGACACACTCAGCTGTCACCTATCCTGGAAGCCCCGGAGGGCAGTGCTCAGCACGCATCGCTGCAGAAGCGCTTCGACGGCCATCAGAATTTGCAGCTCCTCCAAGAAGGCTGGCAGCTAGCCAGAAACCCCTCTCAAATCGTCGTCGGCGCTCGCTCCATTGCTTCAGAACCTGGCCAGCCTCAGGTTGCAATCCACCTAACGTAAGGGCAGCGAGGTTTCAGGCGTTGCATGTAGTAGAAGCAGGATTCCAATCACACCTAAACGTCTTCAGCTATCGAGTAGAGGTGGGAGCAGCAGCTAAATCAGAGAGTATTCTTATAAAAGTAAGCAAATTCTACCAATTTACGCAAACATTTAGAAGATTTAGAATCAAGTTAAGCTGTTAGGCACGGCAAGTAGGCAGCTTTAGCGAATACTGGTAGTTGTTGCATCGAATCGCAATTGTAGTACACTCCCATCACAACGGTGCGCGAACAAGCCAACTAACGCCTAGGCAAGTATGGGGTCTTGGCAAGGAATCTCTCAATCGCGAAGGAGGCGACCAAGCGGCAGCAGTTCTCCATGAGTTTCGTGCGGTCATCACCAAGGACAGGTTGATCTCGAGTCAGGTCATCGAGGGCGCGTTCGACGCCATGCTGTTCGAGAACTTCCTCTATCACACCCTGCGCCAGCTGCGCACTGACAAGGACCTCGCGTCGAAGAGGATTGTGCTGCTCATGGACAACGCAGTCATTCACAAGTATTCGGAGGTGCTGGCTACAGCCAGGAAGTTCAAGGTGACAGTGCTATTCAACGCTGAGTACTCGCCCTGGCTTAACCCCATCGAGCAGTTGTTCTCGTACATCAAGAGGCACCTTCGATAGGAGCAGGCTGATAGCAAGTAAGCATCGTACACGTAACACTTTATAGGATCCACCTCGTGAAGCGCCTCTCGGAGATTCTGAAAGCCATGACCAAGACTGACGTGAACAAGCTCTGGGCCTTCAGCGTGAAGCAGTGTGCAGCACCATCAAGCACGGCTTCGTTTGAAGCAAATGTTGGCAACAATCGACAACCTACCAAGAGTGGCTAAGGATAGCAAGAATCGCGACGACGAGCGTGTTATTGATTAGATTAGCTTTTATAACGAACTATTACATATTACACTTTTAAGTTTAAGTTCAAATCAATCAAACCTTCCAAACCATCACAACCTCCCTCGCTTGCGCGCATTCGAGACACCAACTTCGTAGCTATAGCCAATCACTGTCGTTTCGTTCCATCACATAGCATTCCTAGCAATAACGAGCATGAATCACTACGTTTTGCACCCATTAACATTGAATTGTCCATTTAACATTCTCAGCTCTCACTCCCACCATCATAAAGCACTCTCATCGCAGTATATCTCCAGTAGCTGCTAGTATTGGCACCAATAGCTTAGAGAAGTTGTCAACAATTGCACTGTAAGCGTTAGAATAGTGTTCAACAACAAAGAAATCGATTTGAAGCTAAGTTATTGGTTCTATAGCTAGATTTGCTGCTTACTATCACTATTAGCAACATTTTCGTTCTTGATCATTCGAACAGCTTGGGACTTATGACCAAGTTTTAAATATTTAATTTCTAATTAATTTATCAAAATTCCTATCTTTTTCTATTTTATCAATAATCCTTAATTGTCACTCTGTTTTTCAGCAACACTATATTTATAAATCATTAATATTTACAGTTTAATAAGTATTCATAAAATGCCTTATTATATAGTAGGAATACATTTAAATTATTGTAGGAATACATTTGATTTGGGAAAATAAATTATAATTAATAAATCAAATAATTAAAATCGTGGCAGTTAACTTTGTGGAAACTTTGACAATATGGTACTTGTTCGATAGAGAAAATTAGTTGGACTTTACTATTGGCGGTACCCCTCTATCGTATTCCTGGAGCGAGATAGCTTGACTTTAATTTTGGGTGATTTGTTTAGTAGATTTTAATGCAAAAATTAAAATCAAGTTATCTCGCTCCAGGAATGCGATAGAGGGGTTCCGCCAATAGTAAAGTCCAGCTAATTTTAAATTCTCTATCGAACAAGTACCATATTGTCAAGGTTTCCAGAAAGTTAACTGCCACTAATTTAATATTTGATTTATTAATTATAATTTATTTTCCCAAATCAAATGTATTCCTACAATATAATAAATACAAAATAAATAATATTAATTAGATTTTATATATAAAAAAATTTATATTAATAGATTCCAAAAATTTACTTTAGTAAAAATCTATCTTATTTTTAAAGAAATTAATTAGATTTCTAATTTTATTTACTTTTAAATATATATTTAGTAAAATCGAAATTAAATTAATAGTTATATTTATTTTTATTTAAATAATCTAAAAAAGCGTCAAATTTTTACATAATTTTACATTCTTATATGTTTTATATAAAAATATTTCAATTATTTATTTACTATAATGAATTCATTAATACAAAACTAAAATTTAAAAAGGAAATTAATTTATCTGGCTAGCTTAATTAATTTTGGATTTATTAAATACTTATCTATCATCTATGCAAGAAATTAAAATGATTGAATAAAGGGTTATAAATTAATAATATTAACTATCTACATATATGAAATCTTACAATTAGATAGTTTATATATGGACAAGACAAACTTTATAATATTTTTATTCAAATATAAAATGAAATTGTTAATTTTAAAAATTAAAATTATTTCTTAAATAAATTATATTTATTGATAATGAATTAAATTTATTTAAAGATATTAGCTTGCAGATGTTTAAATTATTCGGCCCCCCCCCAAAAACACGCAAAAAAATTTATCCGATTATTTTTTTTTCGTAATAACGTATTTATTTTTTTACGTAATTATAAAAATCTGAAAATACGTAAAAATGATTTATATAAAAAAAATAGTTTTTATTTATTCATATATTAATATATAAAAAGAATCACATCTAATATGTCTGAATAATATGCACAATATATGCTCGTTAAATAATAATCGTTAGAAACTAATAAATAAAATAAATAAGCTAGAAATGGGGAACATGAACTAAATAAATTAATTTTGAATTATTCATATTTATTTATATTAATTAAATTTAATATACTAAGCCTCAATATCAGAACAAGTAAGTCAAATAATACCCATTTAAACATTACTCTAGATAACTAGTCCTATAAAATGCGTCAATCTGCTAATATAAATGCAAGTAATAAAAATGAGTGTAGAAAATATACTTAATAAAACGTATTGTTATATTTAATAAGTACTAAGTGAATAGATTTAATGTACCAAGTGTATTAATTATTTATATATTTATATTTAAATTAATAGTGTGGGTAATAGTAAATAATAAAAAGAGACTCTCGTTATGCAGTAAACGCAGGTTTCAAATGCTAAAATACAAAATGTTCCAAATCATCATCTCTAAAATCAGGCTTATCACTAATAACAATTAATTTAATATTAAACTTTATTATTTCTAAATAAATACATGCCCTCAAAGATTGATATTGCAATTTAATTAAAAAATATTTAATGCAGTATTTACCAAAGTATTAGTTATACACTTTCCATTCGGTGTTAATTGCGCTGACCTCACAAGTTTGCTTTTTAAAATATTCTTGAAAATATATTTATATTTATTCAATTAAATTTGGTCTGGAAAACCGAATATGCCACTGCAATGTCTTACAATACATTCACTATAAATTTTTTATATTTAAATATATATAGATAATAATAAGTTTTATGACATAAATGGATTAGCAACATTAAAAATTAAAAATAATTAAATACAGCCTCAAAATGGTTACAATCAATACGACAAGCTATTTATTAATATTTATAATCTTAATAATTATTGTGTCGTTTGAGATAGATAGCTAATAGACTATAATGCTTAATTACTATATAAACATTTTTTAAAATAATAAACTAAATATTGCTTAGTGGTGATATATAGGTTGATGAAACCTTAAACCTGAATTATAAATGTAATTTATCTATATGAAATAATAAATTTTAATTTAACATTTATGGGGACACTCCGATGATCTTGTAGACTATACTACATAAGAAACAGCTACAATATACTAGAAGCAGCAGTGGGTATTCGGGTTGGCAGAAGTGAAAGCCCCGCTTAAAAATAATAGTTTTAAATAAATAATAACGCACAGGTACAGAATCTTTATGGTCAGAGATAGAAATGCATTTACACTGCAATACCTGATTTAAATAATTTTATTTTAAAATATATTTTATTTTATTTAGGAGACATGTTAAGCCGGTTCATTTATTTTCCATGATGGCTTTAGATCATATAATGCGATAGATTGGGATGCAATTTAAATGGACCATAAAGGCACAATATTTTGTTAATATTTATTTAATTTTTATGTTTCTAACAAGCCATGAAAGTGTCATTGAAAGGAAAGGACGAGGATAATTTTAATAAATGATATTTTTACATATTTATCATCCGCAATAAGACCACCTGATTACAGCCAGTCAGTCCACATAGAACTATTTATTTTATTTTAATAATAAACGGTTATGGTCGCGTCTTAAGTACTATACTAACCATATTTATACCACACGTCCTGGAGATTTATCAACCCTAAAAGCATTTTTGTGGGAATCATCTTGGCGTCTTCGGTTACACGAGTATAAAGTCATAAATGACAGAGACAATTGCAAAATTTTTTATCTATTTATTTTATTTGTTTTAATTGAGACAATTTTATCATAGAAACATTTAAAAGAGCTAGTCAACTCAATAGTCCATGATACTACTCTACAACAAGAATATACAATTGTAATGTAGTTTCTCTTATTGCATATTCTATCTAAGACTAATTTATGTTATGTTGAATACTACATTTAAGAAATTTTTTTACATTTATAAATTTTAATCACGATATATTAGTTCTACATATACTTATTTAAGAAAATTTCATTTATTAATGTTAAAAATTGTTTAAGTTAATAAATTAAAAAGTCAAAGATAAACCTTAAAACTTGTTAAAATTCAATTTTACGTATTTTCAGATTTTTAAAATTACGTAAAAAAATAAATACGTTATTACGAAAAAAATTCAATCGGATAAATTATTTTGCGTGTTTTTTGGGGGGGCCAATTAATTCAGTGATTTTAAATAATTATAAAAGAATCTATAGTTTATTATTTATTATAGTTTTTCAAACATTTAAATTAAATTAATATTAAACAATTCCGTTTTATGGATTATTGGGGTATAATCTTTTTAATTGAGAAATAAAGGTTGTAAAGATATTAAAATTATAAATAATAACTTTATTATATTAAATATTAAGATATCTTTACTACATATTAATAACTACACATTAAATATTTCGAACTATTAAAAATAAAAAATAAAAAAAGTTTTGGTTTATACTTTGTAGTTAAATAGCATTATAATAGTGTAATTATCTTATAATTATATGTAAATTATGATATATTTTTTGAAAAATAGAGAATTATAACAATTAGATTAAGAATATTAGAAATAATAAAAATGTCTGGTCGGAATGTGCAGTGTCGCTCACAAATAATGTAAGTTACAAAAAACATATCTAAATTTTTTATTTTTTAGTTGACCTGCCTGGTTAGTGCAGTGAAGGGTAGAGACAAAGACTTCGCAGAGCAAGACTAAAAAGTGGAGAGTACTCACTTGGAAAGATGGAAGAAAATACAAGGGTGAATTCAAAGACAATGAAACGTTTTTAAGATATACTTTATTCAAACTATTACTAAGTTTTGTATTTATTATAAATCAAATTGTTATAATTCTCTATTTTCCAAAAAATATATCATAAATAGTTGAATTTTACATCAGGAAATTAAAAGTGAATATAAATTAGAACTTTTAATTCATGATTCAACTTATCACAATATTTCGTTAGTTATTCCTATTCTTTTTTAATTAATTTTAATAAAATTATCTATTAAAAGAATTGGAGTTTAATTGGTGACATAACTGATTTGCATTTATAATTCTAAAAATATATTAAAAATAATACTATTGATTAATATAATTATTTTATATAGATTTAAATTTCCGTTGTTAAAAATTTGTCAAACTATTTTTAGTGATAATTAAATTTAGTTTTAATTCTGGCCTCGGTTAAGTTTAAAAATATTCAAAAAAATATATTTTATCATAAAATATTAAAGTTTGCAATTCAAGCACAATTTATTCTCTTTTTCAATGAGATTTTTAAGGTTATCTTTGAATTTTTGAGATAGTTTTATTTATTTCTTGCAGATGATGCAATAAAAGAAGTCATATTAAATATATAAAAATATCATTTTATGGAGTGACCTGGGACATGCATTCTAAGCAATAGATAAGTTTTATATAATTAATTAAATATTTTTATTATTGATTTAAGTTGAATGTAATTTTAATTTCTATAGTGATTGAATCTTATCATGATTGAGAGAAACTATAAGTGAATTGATTTCAATATTCTAAAAATGTTTATCATATATTTAATATTTCTTGATTAATTATAAGTTTGTGTTTAAAATCTCATTTTTCAAGCATTAACAAAAAGAAAATACTATTCTCATATTTCTATTAATTTTGCTATATATTTTCATTTGTACTGAGATATTGATAAGGAAAAAATAAAAATAGCATAAATATAACAATTAAAAATGTTTTGTACTATTACATATTTTTATTTTATCAAAGAAATTAGGAAAATTAATTTAAATGTAATAAATTGTTTTTAATTTATTTTATAGTAATATAAAAATAGACATCACCACAAGGAATGATAAAAAATTATATATTTAATTTATTTGATAACCTTTTAATTAAGTTTTTCATCGAATTCCTCATTGCAAGATTTACATTTATCAAGCAAACCTTTTTTCAAAGATTACATATCGACTTCTTAATATATGAAGTAATTAATATTATACAAAGGATAGATTCATCAAATATTTTAATTATCAAGCATTTTTCATTATTATTTATCATATATCTTGTAATTTTAAATTATTGATTAATCCTTAAACAACAAATAATTTAATAGATAATATAATAAATATTCTGAATTTTTATAGAATTATCAATTGATTCTTGCTTAAATTGTAGATAATAGAACATTTATTCGTTTAGTACAAAGACACTATGCTTATATTTACTTTAAAATAAGTATATCATGTGTTTTGATTTTGTATAATAGAACTTTAACTATTTTATTTACAAATTATTTAAATATTTTCTTTTTATTTATAGAGTTAAGCATATTACTAGTAACTATAAGTTAACATTAATTTTATTAATAATATATATAAGCTCTGAATTTAAAAATAATAAATGATTCTTAATTATAGTATAATGCTAATAAATAATAATATTTTAATTATAAAATTACTCAAGTGATATAGAGCTTTCATTGTTAAAAAAATTAATATTTAAAACTATTACTTCTAGAATAATTTGCTTCATTATAATATCTATGCCATCTGTTTTATTCATAAAGTAAAGCAATCTTCAGTTTTTACATCATTGTTTAATAATTAATTATGAACTATTAGATAAACAGTTTTAAGAAAAATTATATTTGAATGGTAATATATTTTTGATAAGTTGTATAGTTACAGATTTTGGAAAAACTGAAATTAAAAAATTATAATTTGAAAATTTTCCTATATAATTCCTCGAATAACCTTAACGTATTTTACGTTAATTATAATAATTTGAATCAATTTTCTTACATTAGATTGGAAAAAAATTTTATAAGCACTTTATGAATCTCATCATAAGTAGCAATAATAGAATTTAGAACGTTTAACTCTTTTTAATGCATATCAAATTTTTTATCTAATAGATACTGGAAACCTTTTTAAAGTTAATTTTTTTCATTCATATTTTTTAAAAGTTAATATCTTTAAATATAAAATTTATATTTTGAGTTATACTTGGGATAGTTTTTAATCATAAGATATAATAGTGATATTCATTTCAGATGATTTCAATTTATTAATAGTAAAAATAAAGCTTTTATAAATAATTTAATTTAATATCTCTTAAATTAACGATCGTTAAATTTATAAATTAAACAGGAAATTATTCAAATATCTAAAAGTCTTATGTCCATTTATTAAAATAATTTTTAATTCCCCACTGTTTATTTTATTTGTCAATGCAAGTTAATAAAATATATAAACTTATTTAGTCATATTGTTCAAACGAAACTACGATATTTGGATCTAATATCGTGAGTTGCGACATTAAATCAGCCACATAAAATTAAAAAAAATAATCAAAAAACATTCATCTACTCTTTTTTATCATTTTTCTTCTAGACCTTTTTAACATCTTAATATAAATTGAAAAATTAGTAGATTCTATTATTATTATTATTATTTCTAGTAATTTAATATTTAATAGTTTAAGATATCTTTGATTTTTTGTGCTTTGACAGCTTCAAATCTTTTCACAAAGGCATCAATAATTTACATGTTGAGCCTATCTCTTAACTTGTGCATTTCTAACTTCATCAAATAAGCATTTCCTTCTATGCCTTCTTGATTTTTAATTATTTATATAAGTTACATAATTTATCATAATAGTGTAATTTATAAAAATTAAGTATTATCCAAAGAATTCAAATATAATAATATTAATGATGAAGAGGTATTTTTTCCATACAACATTGAAAAAGTACATTTAATTTACATAAATTTATGTATTTTAATTTGATATTACTTAAAATCCTAAAAAAGCCAAAATTGAGTAATTAGTGAATTAACGAAAAAATTTTGAATTTTAATTTATAAATATTTATCAAGAATAAATTAAAATACATTATTTGTTTATTTTAACAATAAAGGCAAGTTTTCTGCTAGGTTTTAAATTAAAATTATCTGAAAATAACAGAAAATAAATTATTTTATAAAAAGAAAATTATAATAAATTATTAGTATTAATTCATGAAATATAAATTAGTTTGGTATATCAACCAATAATTGTAAATATCTAAGAATTTTTATAACAATTTTTAATTTAATTTTAACTGATAGTTAATCTACATAAATTTTTAATTGTAAATATTAATTTTAGATTTGACCATTGATATTTTATGGGAACACATTTTTCTTGTCATAATTTTATTCTAAAATTTTATAATTTATAAATAATAACTTTAATTCATCATTAATATTTTATATTGTCATTGTCAGTGAGACAGAATTAGTCAAACATTTATATAAAATCTGGTTCTTAGCCCTCTCTCACCCCACAGTAAAAGTTCTCTCTAGTCAGATTTTAGATTTTTTAACAATTCTCTTTAAATTTTTACAATAATTCTTTTTGCTGTCTGTTTATAACACCTACATCGATATATTCTCTAATGAGTTCTCCATTCTCTCCAAATATTAAATAAAAATTTATGATAAAATTAACATTCAATATTTTCATTGTAAAATATAATATTCTTTTGATGAGTAAGTCTTCGTCAACTTCAGATTGTTTGCTTATTATAAATTTAATAATGATTTATGTTAATTTAATTTATTTAGATGCAATTTTATTCATTTAATTGATTAATTTTTTATAATCAATATTGTAGAAATACATTTGAATTTGGAAAATTAAATATAATTAAATTAATAATAAATCAAAATAGTGGCAGTTTAAGTTGGCCAATTTGAACGATCTTGGGCTCATTCGATATGGAATTCTAAAATAAGCTGGACTTTAGTATTGGCGGTACTATTTTATCGCATCACTGGAGCGAGATAACTTGACTTTAATTAAACACATCTAAATTCAATAAATTATACCCTCACATTAAAGTCAAGTTATCTCGCTCTAGTTATGCGATAAAATAGTACCGCCAATAGTAAAGTCCAGATAATTTTGAATTCTCTATCGAATGAGCCCAAAATCGTTTAAAATGGCCAACTTTAACTGCCACGATTTTGATTTATTATTAATTTAATTATAATTAATTTTCCAAATTCAAATGTATTTCTACAATAATATTACCATTAAAAAATAGCAAATTTAGAATATCCTTTGATTAAACTTATTATTTTAAGTACCATCTTTATTATATATCTGCATTTTATACGATAAATTTTTAACAACTATTGCTAAGATAAATTGAATATTATTTATAAAAGTATGATATGTGATCGCATAAGTAAGTTGTTTTATTAATTTGAAATAAAAAATAAATATAGTACTTTAATTATTAAGATTATAGTTAAAAGTTTAAAGATGAAAAACATCCTCGTTCTCTTTAGCGTGATATCCGTTGCTCAAACCGTTGTTAAAGCTGACACCCTTTCAGACTTTTGAAATTCCCTCTCTAGTTTCAATGCTGGTACCTGCACTTCACTTATTGATAACAACTCCAATGACAGAGATACCTGCTTGGTTGCTTGCACTGAGGCCTCAGCCTACATTACCAAGATGTTCACCTCAACTGAATAACTGACTCTAAATACAACCCAGCTGAGTTCAAGTCCAAATCAGGAGACTTCAACATTAAATTCAACGCCCAAATGAATCAATGCAGACACTTCGAGTTATTGCAAGCCTTCCACAAGATAGCTTCAGTCATGTTGCAAGCTTCACCATTACTCTGAATATATGAAACCTCACAGTTTGCGTTAAAACGCTGAAGCAGCAGCAGAATTACAAAGCTGTCTAGAGGAATACTCTAAAGGAAATCCACTCTGGCAACAGAGAATACCTCTAACATAATAACAAATTTAGAATGTAAAACCAGACATCTCAGTGCACAACTAGTTTCTCATCACAGGTATTCAATCAACAACCGCCAGTGAGTTCAAGAGACCCCAATGAAAACTATGATTTGATATTTAAGCAGTTGCAGAAAGCCTCAAATGAAAAAGATGAGCTATAGCGTGAACTCAGCAGATTGAAGGACCAGAGAGATTTGATGAGAATGAAGAATTCAGCATTAGGTGGCAGTGCGGGTTCTGGGGCAGGAGAAGCAAGTGGAAATAAAGCACAATAGAACAATGGATATCAATTACTGCATGTACTCCTAGTAGCAATCATTTCACTGATATTGGGCGCAATCATAAAGCAATGAGGGAAATAACAATTGTAATCTAAATAATGAATAAATAAAGCAACATGCATTTTAGACTAGACGCATGTTTTCAAATATAATAAAAGCAGAAATGATATATATTTTGATTTCTATTTGCAAATTTTCTGTGTCATCATTATTTTACGGGGTTTTATATAAATTAAAATCATATTTTAATCAAAATAGCTGATTTTTGCTGTTTATTATCAGTTTATCAATAAATTAGAATGATAATAATAAACCATGCTATTCTTATAAAAATTTATATAAAATAAAGACTTAATTCTTTAAATTTTAATATACTTTCTTCCTTAGGTTTATGAACATTCTTTGGATGAGGCTGTTGGTCAATAATGGGTTTTAGGTCATCTTTAAACTTTTAGGGAAGCGAAATGCTTGAGTCACATTTCTTGCAAAAGTAATTGTCATCTTTTTATTTAAAGTAATTTAATCTTTAAGAGATGGAGACATGCATTTTGAGCAATATCAAATCAAAAATATTATTTATTTTATATTGATTTTTATAATTTTAATTAATAAAAAGGATATATTTTACCTGCAATAACTAAATTTATTTTAAAGAGATTTAATAATAAATTATACTAATGATTTTAAGAAATTTAAGTAATAATAATGTTTTATGAATTATATTTCTAATTATATAAGATCACTATAGCCTTAATTTTTGTTATTTAAGAATATATAACAAAGCTTTTTTTAATAAAAACACAGGAAAATAAATAACCCATCAAACTACAAATTGCTTATTTTATTAATATTTAAGGTTTTAAATATGTATGACCACATGGAATGAAAATTAATATAAAAATCAATTATAAGAAATGATTACTTGCTTTGACTTTTAGTCATCAAACTTAACTCCACAAGACATGCAAAGTTGATTTTCTATAGCCTGGGATGATTCCATATGTGAGAGACTTTGAAGTTAGAAATTATTGATTAAAATTAATCAACTTTATCAGCTATAAATAATAGTAAATTTTGATCAATTGCAATATATTTAGTAACAAAACTAATCAAATTAATCTCAGAATTCTTATTTAAATGACCAATATTTAATAAATAAAAAAATTAAAATTATATAATTTTATAAATGATTAAAATCATTTTCGTGATTTATGATTAAAATTATTAAAAAATATCCAATTCAAATAACTACCTCAATTAATTTAAAAAGAAAATTAATGTAAAAATATTAATATTATTATTTTGAATCAATTTAATTTAAAATATAAAAATTTTAGATAAAAATTTATATCTAAAATCGAATAATGCTATTAATGAGCAAAAGGTAATAATAACTATTTTTATATCAAAATTTTTTATCATAAATTTTTTAGAATTATAATTTGTATAAGATGAACTCATTTGTCTTAGCCAATAAATTATGTCAGTTCAATAAAATTTCAACAATAAATGAGCATAAACAAAATTAAAGTTCAATTTAATAATATATAAATAGAAAATAATCTGGCTAACTTTAAATTTGTTTTTTTTGAAAAAAATCTAACTAATAAAGATGTTGAATTTATTGCTTTTTCATCTACAAGATTATAATTTTTGTAAGAAATTAACTTAAATTAATAAAATATCTAATACGAAATGTATAAAATACTGATATTTATAAAAGAAAGAATAAATATGGAATTTTTCATTATTCACTATTAAAAGGGTTTAGTTTATCATACTCTTATTTAGACATATCCCTTATCAAACTTCCTCTTTCCCACATTTAATATTCCACTTCTCATTTTATATTTTTATCTATAATTTCTGTAATTTGATAATTATTTAATTTTTTATTTAAAATAAAATTGAAATGCCTAATTCTCCAGATTTTAAGGTTAATTTTCCAAGACCACTTTTTTTCCCGATTTTCCATTTTCCATCGAAAACGCTTTCATCAGTGTCGGTAAACACTCCATATCCATTGAATTAATTGGTTAATCATAATTTTTACAAATTTTGTATTATTATGATATAACGTTATATTATTTTTCTTTAAGAGGTAAGTAGCATGTTCCATTTTTAAAAAAATATTTTCGGTTAGAATCTCATATACTTTAAAATAGTTTAGCAATTTATTATATTTTGAACTCTTTATAAATTAGTCAATATTTTTTATTTAAATTAAGTTAACGTAGAAGCCATCATACTTCCTGCCGTCTTTCCAAGTAGTAACTCCCTTTCCCTCCTTTACATTCTCAAACCAATTTCCTTCATATCTATAGTCACTTGATTCTAAGACTCCATAGCCATTTTATTCAAAATATTGGAATTTTAATCATATTAAGTGAATATATTTAAACATTTGAAGCCATGCTTTAAATTATCTTTATATTCTCCAATATAAGAATCATCAATAGGCTTTTCAAATTTATGATTCAATATATATTATTCTTTCAAATTATTATTGCAAAAAATAAGTTAATTAGTATAAGAATATTTAAAATTAAGATTTATTCCAGAAATTATTATGTGAAATTCCTAGTGCCCATTCATTTTCTCATTCTTTTTTTTGGGAATGAATTTGCTTCCATCAGCAAAAATGTGTACTCCCTCTCCATTTTCTACATCATCAAGCCATTACCCGACATATTTGTCCACCTAAAATATAATAAGCGTCCCTTAGCCATTTGCTAGATTCAAAACCCCTAAACCCCTTTAGTAGTTTGAATGTGTTTTTGATTTTTAAAAGTAGAATATTGCATACTTTTTAAGGGTTTACGGAGATGTTTTATGTTTGAATACTAATAATTAAAGAGGTATATGCGAGGTTTGGAGTCAGTTTATTACATTAAATATATAGATCTACTTTTTTTAGTTTTATGATAAATGTAATGAATAACTTAATACAATTTTAAATTAAAC
>ARYC01022067.1:0-17796 GCA_000711775.1 Oxytricha trifallax
AAGTATGATTGCTTTGAGTGCCATAAGTAGTACTCTCATACAAGAGACTTGAAGAAACATCTTTTAAAAGCTCACAAAAAAGACATAGAAATTGAAAAGCATGAAGTTGAGTTGAAGCTTCTGAACAAAAGAAAATCGAGGGAGTATTCTAAAGCGGTAGTGCCTGAATAAGCTAGTGAGTTAGAGTACGTAAAGAAGGCACGTAACAAACTAACCTCTGAAATCACAAAAATCATGATCAAAATTCAATACAAGAAAATACCAGTTCTTGCGTAGATAGATTTAGATAACTTCTCTTTAAAGTTATCTTATTCTAGAGGACTCCTTTGATAAGAAAGTTATCAATGATCATCAATACGCATACGAGGTGTATCCCTTCAACTATCTCTTAAGTGATGATAAATATTAGATGGAGTTTACAAATGAGTATCAAGTACTCACTCAAGCAAAATTTAAAGAGTGTAGTAACTTAATCAAGCTAGATGCTGTTCTCCTTGCCAAGGATCATGCTGCATTCAGACTCCCACTCTATGAAATGACTCTAAGAGATTTCATAACAGATCAAAGGAATCATAAGTAACTTGGATAAATAGCAACTCAGACCATACAAGGCATTAAAGAGCTTCACAAGTTAGGGTTTGTTCACAGAGATTTAGAGCCAGAAAATATTATGATAAACTTTTCTCCAGTAAGAGTAGCAATAATCGATTTCAACAGAGCCTAAAGAGTGGAAGTCTCAAGGTTGGAACTGTAATGGGAACTCAAGGCTATTATCCAGAAAGAGAAGACTGGAGAGATCGCGACTTTTAGTGGGATGTGTGGGCTTTAGCAGCAATAATAATAGAGTGCGATATGCCTCATAACGATTACTACTCTACAAGGTGCGAGAAAGATGCTAAGTAAAGAATCAAGTAGTTTATAGACAAAACCAGAGTTTCTCAATCAATAAAACATATGGCAGAATCAATAATAATAAAACCAAACTCAAGATCAGACATATCAATAGAGCAGATAGAGTTGTGGTTAAGTAAGATAAACTTCAGACCTCTCCACATGATCGAAAAGTGCATTTTGAGTGATTAAATTAAATACATTTACTATAAATTTCACATTAAAACCTATTAATAACCCCAACCCCTAACAAATTCCCTACAAATCAAAGCACTTATAAACCTCATTAAGGGGTTTTGGGGTTTTGATTATATCTTATTTTTTTCTTACCATAATTTAATTTAAATTTTATCGATCCTATAAATACTTGACCTATACTTTCAAAATCTATTTATATTTAATATTTAATTTTATTTTTTAAATATGGTTGCATCCAATTTAACTAAATATCTCTTTATAGTTTCTTCTATTATTTATATTATAATTTTTTATAAAGTTAATGATTAAATTTTAAACATTATGTTGATTTATGAGTACAAACCTGTTATATTAATTACTTAGATTAGTATGCATTCCTACTTATCACTTGACTTATTACTAGTTGAATTAAATACTAAATATTTATATATGAATAAACATTTAAGATATCATCTAATTTTTTGGGAGGAAGTTCTCACACACACTCACTCACCACCTGATGACAATCAATTCAATAACAGAGAGAAATCGTTTCTCATGCTATGTTGCTTTCAGTAAAACAAATACTGCTTAAGATTGGATCTTTCGTCTTGTGGTTTTCAAATCAACTACAGTAAATAATAAGTAATATTAAATAAAAAATATATTAATTAGAGTTCCTATTTGTGTGTGGTTGTGTTTATAGTCACTAATAAAGAGAATGGTACATCTCAAATACAATAATTAAATAATAAATAATAAATGTTTTTCAAGTTAAATTGTATTAGAATTATGTATTGCTTGATCATTTTAGGCAATATTCTTGGTTGTACAATTTATTAAGATTTGTTATACATTTAATAATAAAATTCGAAATAATATAGTACAGGTTAATATTAACTTATCAATATTTTCTTATATTATAATAATCAAAAGTTTAGGAAAACCCTTTTATCTTTGATTTAAAAATAAATCTAAAAGCAGAATAATCAAAGAATGATTAGTCAGCAAACTAAGTCAAGGGAAATAAAACTAATGATTCAGAATAAGTAATTAAAAGAAGGGATAAATGCAGGAATTGAAACAAGAAGAAATTGAAATAGATTTTATAATTAGCTTCATTTATAATTAACTATTTGCAAATAAATTATTTAAATTTGTCTCAAGTATTTATCTTATTTAATTTTACCGTAAATTTATTGAAGTTATAATAAGGACTTATAAATTTATAAAAGTATTATTTGATTTAAATAAACAAATAATTATAAAAATTACATGATCACATTGAGATTTCTAGGGACCTCCAATCAGCTAAGCATGATAACTGTTTAAGTGACTAGCCCTATTTAAGTTGGATATTCTTTCCAAGTATGTTGAGTCTTTTCATCTTCTCCTTTGTTTCTTCCTCTTCCTTTTCCTCTTCTGTTTATCTTCTAATTGACTTTATTACTTCCTTTTCTGTTTTTCTTATTAAGGATCTGAACTGTTTCCCCCATGTCTTCAAAATTTGAATTGTGTGTCAAAATGTTTGACATTTAGTAAAAATAGAAAAATTTAGGCAGTTGTAGAATGCATAATACACTGTATAAATATTAATTAATTAAATTTAATTAAATTATCAAATTAAAATCTAAGAAACTTAATTATATATAAGGCGTAGGCTACCGAGCAAAAAACGCGTTTCATCGGTAGCCTACGCTATAATTCATGATTCTAAAATTATTATAAATCAATCAAATCATTATATTGAAAGTTATTTTGTTTAAATCCTTGATTTATTTGTACAATTTAAATCGATAATTTATCAAGGATTTTACATATTCATTGTTAAGAAACTTTTCAGATATGAATTAAATCAATGAAATTTCAAATATTTGAAATTCAAAATAACATTTGATATTTACTATCTCATTTATTCTACTCTAATAAATTTGTATTTTACAATTGCAAATAACAAAAAATAATTTTGTATAATTCTTTAAATTTCATTCTTGCTTTAAAATGCTCAAAATTAGAATTAATAAATTTCAACTATTTTTATTTAATTATCAAACTTTCGTTTAAAATATTTCTGATGTCTGAATTAAGTCTATAATCATGAATTTAATTTTGATATTTATTGAGAAAATTTATTCATAATACTGATAATTAGGATTCAAAATAATTAATCAGAAAATTTCAAAATGAACTTCAGAATTTTATAAAATTTAAAAACAATAGGATTATATAAAGTTTTAATTCTCAATTTATTATGTAGTAAAAAGGAACATTAATCCTATTGATTATTAGTTTAAAATATGTAATATAAATTTGAAATGGAAGATTAAATATGTATTAAAGAATTAGAAACTTCTGCTTTAAAATATATGATAGTTTTAAAAAAAAAAGAGATTATTTGTGAAATTTAAATCCACTTCTGGAGTTTTGAGAATTTAAAATAAATGAAATTGAAATTTCTAATGTAAGTAAAATATTTATTGAAAATGAAAAAATAAAAAATATAATGATTTGATTGATTTATAATAATTTTAGAATCATGAATTATAGCGTAGGCTATCGATGAAACGCGATTTTTTGCTCGGTAGCCTACGCCTAATAAATAATTTAGTTTTTTAGATTTTTAATTTGATAATTTAATTAAATTTAATTAATTAATATTTATACAGTGTATTATGCATTCTACAACTGCCTAAATTTTTCTATTTTTACTAATTATTGGAGAATTTTAGTTGCTTTGTTATTATGAGGTCCTTACTTCTTGTGGTAATCAGCTGACTGAAGTCGCCTTTTAGGAAGTAAGCATGTTAAGAGGCATTTGACAAAGATTTCCACTTTATTAATGTGTGGGTGGTCATCTGATGTGACTGAGATACAGCAAACTTGGTTGGCTGTTACGTATTTCATTATGATTAGTATCAGAAGTTTAAAAATTTATCACTTCATTTGGCGTATTGACAGCCGACTGACTTTTTCCCTGGATTTCGGCTCCTAAGATTGGGTCATCTATGTTGATCAATTTTAGAAGGATGTCTTCGGATATGTCAACTTACATAGCTGTGATTGTTTGAGATAGCTCCTTGGCTTTTTAAAAGAGACCAGTGATAATTGTATTCATCCAAAATGAAATTCAAATTCTCTTGAGTCAAATTTATCTACTAGATAGGCCTTAGTAATGGAGTGCATATCTTAGTCTGTGTTAGTTTAATGATTTTAATTTTAATCATTAATTTAGGTATTTATTATTACTATAACTTAAGGTTCAGTGTTTTATTTATTCCCTATTTAATACTAATTTATATTAAATGACGTATTTTACGTCATTTAATATTTTTTTGAGGTGATCCTTGAGTCCTTCAGATTCTTCGGAATCACTCTCTATTAGTGGGTATGTTTACTGGAGCTTTTATAGTAAGAGCTTTCTTAATAGAATAGGTTAAACTCTTGTTTTTCTCGACCGAACTCTAATCTTCCTCATTTTCTTAATAGATTACTTTCTTGGTTATAAGGTTTTAGTTTCTGTATTGGTCAGTTAGGCCCCATTTCTTTTTGAAATCTCCTACTTCTTTCTAAAGCAAACTGTCTCTGAATATATACGAGTCAGCTTCTTAGGGTGGAGATGCTAGACTGTATTCAGTTCTGTTGTTTTTTGGGGTTGTCTGGTTGGTTTATTGAGGTCAAATAAACTATTTGTTTATTGATACTAATCTTAACATTTGAAAAAGTTATTAGGTCCATAGTTCAATCTAGTCGTCTCTGTACACAGTCTGTAATTGGAGTTTCGTTTAGGCTATTTAGAACTAATTGAGAATTTATAAGCCTTTTCTGACTAGTTTCTGGCTATAAAAGCTAAGATTTCCAGGATATGTAGTCCCTATTGTTCTTTGTTGTTTTGGGTAATGGCCTCCCTGGCAGGGCAGATAAATTTGTTTCTCAAAATTTCATATTATCGTATAAATGTCCAAAACATTAAAATAACTTATTATAACTTAATAATGATGTCATTAAGGTCACTTATGATAAATTTAAGATGTATAAGGTACCTATTTAATATTTTAATCCTACATTAACTAGGAAACAACAATAAGTTTAAGTTAGATAAAACAGAGAAAATTTCATAAAATTGCAAATATCATATTAAATTAAACAACGCATAATGTTTTATCTAACTTAAACTTATTGTTGTTTCCTAGTTAATGTAGGATTAAAATATTAAATAGGTACCTTATACATCTTAAATTTATCATAAGTGACCTTAATGACATCATTATTAAGTTATAATAAGTTATTTTAATGTTTTGGACATTTATACGATAATATGAAATTTTGAGAAACAAATTTATCTGCCCTGCCAGGGGGCAATTACTCGTTGTTTTTTTGATGTCTATTGTGTATTATGCGAGGTGATTAAGTTAGTAGTTTTCTTAATCACCCTGGATGACATCTCTTGTGTTTTGCTCAGTATACCCATTCTGTGTTACTTATCTTTTTATATCAAGAAATTGGTAAGAGTTTATTTAAGTCAATACTATTAAAGATGTTTGGAGTACATATTCTAAAAATCTTTATATATGTTTATTTATAGATCCATAAAATATTGTAACACTTCTCAAAATTTCAATTTCAATATAAGAAATCTCATAATAAATCAAACATAAATTAAATATAATTCTTTATGCGATGAATGGCGATAACAGTTCCTTAAACTACTAAACCTAGTAATAAAATAAGCTAAAGCATTTCCAACCATACGCAGTGCTTAGACTCATCGAAGCTTGAGTGAAGAATCCTTTGCAGGCAGTATTTATATTAAGGGAAAAGAGCAAATTAATTATTATATTCACCACTTATGTACAGTTGAATTTAAGCATTGACACCATATATATACAATATATCACCATTAACTTTATATGATCTAGCAATCATGAAAGCATCCTCGGTAAAACATTCAATGCTTACGAGTTTTTAAGTAGTTCGGAGGCTTAAGTTAGTGTATCAATAAAAGTCCTTGCTGCATTGCTTATTTGAAAATGCATGTTAAGGGCAGTCTTATTCAGGTTGAGACTGTCAGTATAAACGTAGTTAGAATAGAGTGCATAGTAATGATAGAAAAACATTCAATTAATAAGATAATTTAAATGCCTTAAATAGTTTTAATTAGAGAAATGTGAAATAAAATATTCGAATTACAATATAAGTATCAGAAATAGATAATAATAAATAAAATGCAAACATATTATGGTACTGAGGAAGTAGAGCAAAATAGCAAATTCTTCTTACTATTGCACTACTATTAGTGCTGTAAATATATATATATATATATTATATTTGGATATGCTATAATTATAATTCATTTTGTTTTTTTTTATTTATAAATAAATATAATAGAAATTGTGACAAATAATTTTGTTTATTTTGATAAGTAAGATTTATTTACAGAATATACAATACAACATTGTATTAATAAAATAAACTCTAATAAAATATTAATTTATATAATTTAGACTAAATTATTGAATTAAAATAAAAGCGAAATACCATACCTCAATTCACACTTAGTTGTATATACATAAAAATAGTGAGCCAAAACATAAAACTAAGTCAAACTAACCCTATAGATACGCAATCTTCCTTATTTTTAATGATTAGGAAAAATGAGGATATGTGAAAATTAACAAATTACTGTTTATCATTAAAGTTATAACTAAGTACAGATTGGTAGATTCTCCCAAGATTAGATACAGGACCTTAATTTTAAGCATTAAGATCTAGTTAAAAGAATTCAAGAAAACTAACTTGAACTGTATCAAAAATTGTATATATCACATTAAATGAACAAAAAGATCGTAAGAATATCCACACAACAAACAATAAGTAGATAATAATCATTAGTTTTATAAGAATTGGTAAAATTTATTAATTAAAATTGCTATTATATTAGCGTAAATTAAATTTAATTAGAGACATTGCCTAGAATTATTTTCCCTTATAAACCAATCATAGTGTATATTATATTTTATGCTATTTTTAATTGATTTTAGTGAATAAAATAACAATATTTAATTAATCAATTGTACCCACTTATTTCGATTATTAAACAATTTATGAGGTCAGTACAATATAAGATTCAGTCCTTCCATTCCAAATATCTACTCTGCCATTTCAACTATTACTTACTCACAGTTTTTATATACTTTGGAGTCACCCTAAAGCTAGTTTTCAGTAACTAGAGCTTAAACTAAATTTACAATTAATCATTAAAGGGAGACTACTTAAAGAACTCAAGTGACTATTGTAATATTTCAGGTAATTTTAAACCATATTAAATGTTATAAACCCTTATATTGAAGTAGAGGATGTTTCAGATTGGGATGATGACTAGAGTGGATACATTGAAAACTGTACCGAGACAATCAATAGGTATTCAAAAAATCAGAATTTAATGAGTAGTGAGAAAGCCACTCTATTAATTGAAGATCCTTGTTCATTTCAATAATACTGAAATAAAATGTGTAAGATAATGCGCAAATATAATTATTCAAACATGCAAATAATGGATTAATATGCTAATAACAAAAATGCTAGAGACAGAATACTTTAAAAGTACGGGAACAATTGTTTGAGAAGGGAGTCAGAAGCAACATTAATAGTCTATGATGCATCAACAAGAGATTGCCTCAACAACTAACTTAAACAAAAAGTTTGAAGTAGCCATTTTACTTGCACAAAAACATAATAAAAAATACACCAACAAAGAAGCTAATAATGTATAATCAACATCAATAGAAACAAGTGGGGTCAATACAGAAAATAGCAATAGTATTGGAAAGCCCTTAAATGAGCATCCAAGCAATTCAGCAACTTCTCAGTGATTACGAGTCAATTTCCTATACAGTTACATTCCAATTCAAAGATCTTTCTAAACAAGTAGACTTCATTAAGGATGATCTTCATAATATTCGACTAATCACAACAACAATTTACTCTTAAATATTTAATGTCTAATATATATATATATCATAAATAATCCAGTTTATGAGCCAAAATAGATCTAGAATGGTGGTTGATGGAATAATTACATCAAGCCAGGAAATAATACATATGAAATAACAGACAAAGAAATCAAAAGATCTCAACATACAATAATTATTTTAAGAAATTAAGAACAGAAATCTATTTAATATGAGGAAGATAGGACTTGCCCATAATATTAATTTTATTTAAGCAAATCCTTGAACCTAAATGTGAATTAATTATTAATTCAATGATTATAATAATTCGAGATTCTAGATCAGATTGTAAAACATAGCAAAAGTAAATGTAAATGTCCATAATATATTGAATTTTAAAATGAGTTCCTTATTATAATTATAATTATAATTATTATAAACTATTTGGTACCGCACTTAACTATTATATTCATAAAGTTATAACAAATCACTTTCAAGAAAGTATATTTAATTATGTTAATGATGGGGTTATATAAATAATGAATAATACATCACAATTTTGAGTAATTAATGGAAAGAATAAGATTATCACTGATTATTAAATAACCTATTTCCCATTGAATAGAATCAATATGAAGTATTATTTATTTATGCAATTAACTTAATAAACTTAGGTATGTTAATAGCTGAGTATTTCCTGCTTTTAAAATATATTTATATTGACTTTTGGACTTCTAAGATTGTTTCCATATGGGCTAAGTAGTCATAACGGAGTTTAAAAGCTCAAAAAGGGAAAAAATTGGCAGATGTAGTTTAACTAATACAATCTAATATAGAAAGAAGAGATCTGCAAGAGTTTATTGTTTTTTTTATAGCGAATACTTTTTAGTTAATATATAATTTGATAGTTTTTTTTTACATTTATAACATTCGCTAATTACCACTGTAAGTATTCGATTTTGCAAAAGCAATCCATCGTTATTATTGAAATACAAATCCTTAGCTACTGTAGAAAAGTGATTGAGACTCAATATATATGCAAGCTTAAATGAGTTCAATGGAATGTTGACATTATTAATATTAGGAAATGTATAAGTCTCTCTGGTGAAATTACATTAAACTTTTGGCAAATCATGATTCTTGTATTATCTTTTCCTGAGTTATAAATAAGCTGAGTATTTAATAATCTTATAGTAGCATATGCTATATTAATTCATGTTCCAGAAAGACAGTCAATATTATGTTTAACCTCAACTTCACTTATAAAGTTTAAGTTTAAGTAAAAGAGTAATAACTATTGTCAATAATAGTTGCCAAAATAGAAGTAAATATCGATGGATTATACTGGCACAATTGAGACCATCTACAATTATAATTCCTCAAGTATAACTCAATGAAGATGGAGAGATACTTCTTCAAAAATTTATAGCAAGAGACAAAGTTATGAAAATTGAATTGTGAGTTTTCAAAACTAGACATGGCACAGATTTACCCCTTTCATTGCTATAAAAGATAATTATAGGAACCTATTTATTAATTATCTTTTCAATTCTTACGATTACAACCATTCAATGGCATTTAATATACACTTTAAACATGATGTGAACGAAGAATTTAAATAATAATAATAATAATAATAATATGATCACATTGAGGTCTCTGGGGACCCCCGATCTCTAATATTTTTCAATATATGTAAGGGACTAGCCCTTTTAGTTAGTTAATTTGTTTGTGATATTAGTTAACTTTGGACTTTAACTTAATTCACATAACTTTCTTTTCTTTTATCTTCTCTGTCAATCTCCTGTACCACTCTTTCTTCTTTTTCTGTTCTTTTCTGTCTTTTTCTTACATTTACTTGTGGTTGTAGAATTAAATATAAATATACAAAATAGTGACATTGACGGTAAATCAGATAATATAATAAGAAAATGACATGAAGGAAGATGTACTGCAATAGCCAATTAATAAGGGCTAGTTTTCATGTATTGATGAAACTAATGACATAGATATTGTTGCATCCTTCAGTGAAGATGTTTAGAAATAATGTTTGATTAACTAGAATCCCTGAATTTTAACTAAATTAATCTCCTCTACTTATCTTCAATTACTATATTAGCTAAGTCAAAAGCATTTTTAGATATTTTGAATGCAATTTTATCTTTTGTTTCCATATTTTAAACATTCAATTCTGAGATATTCGCTTGAATACATTAAAAATAAATGTTAACGGTAGCATTTTTATTTATAAATTCATCGCCGTTTCGAACAAACTGGACACATTTCAGTATAATGATAAAGTAAATCTATCTGAAATTAATAGATAAAATGCGGTTATTTATTTAAATAAATGACTGATAATAATATGCAATAAAAAACATATATAAAATAGAATTAACTCAATTAATAAACTATTTTTTATAGAAAACTTACAAAAGTCTATTCCTTTTAAATTTAAATACCTATAAACTTTGAAGCAATTATCAGCTCTAATTAATCCTTACTATTCTACTGCTTTTAATCGTAATAACCATGTCTATTAAATAATTATATTCTTTTATTTACAATATATCATTATATTCAATAAATTTAAACAATTAATATTGCTAAAATAGATAAAAATAGGAAATTGTATAAATTAATCAAAAATTAAATCTATTCTATTAATTTTAACCAACTTTAGATTTCGTTTGTATTTTAACACTTATAGCTCATTGTTTTAGATTAATTGATAATTTAAGTGTGATTGCCCATTATAAAGCAGGATCTTCAAATTTTTTGTCAAATTCACTAGTTGAATGACCAGCAGCAAATTTTACTGTCTGTTTGATAAAATCATCTACTGATATCAAAATCTGTGACCAAATTTCATCGATGAGAGTGGAATCACCATAAATGGTCAATATCTCGTTGCTTGATGAGTGTAAGGTGAAATTTGAGGCCCGATAGTATTCTCCATGTTTTAAAACCCCCAGCTCAGCAACTTTCAAGTCCTGCTCGACTGTTTGAGCACCAAATTCGACACCTTTAATGGAGGAGAGCCAAAATGACGATTTGAATGAGCGAAAATGAGAGAGGTTTTTGGATTTTTGGTTTGATTAGTTAAAATTAAAACTTAAAAGTGTGATATGTAATAAGGGGGCTTTTAATCAATAAATTTGACGATTCAACTGCAGTCTATGGTTAAATTGGTTGCTTCTATAGTCCATAAACCCCAACTCATCGCCTTTCATATCAATCTCACACAAATCCATGCTTGATGCTGCTGCACCACTGCTTCACACTGAAAGCCCAGAGCTTGTTGACGTCTGTCTTGGTCATTGCCTTCAGAATCTGCGAAAGCCGCTTCACCAGGTAGATCCTATGAAAAGTTAGGCCCAAAATACTTACTTGCTGTCTGCTTGCTCCTAGCGGAGGTGCCTCTTGATGTAGGAGAACAACTGCTCGATAGGGTTAAGCCAGGGTGAGTACTATGCATTGAAGAGGACAGTGACCTTGAACTTCCTAGCAGTCTCCAGCACCTCTGAATACTTGTGAATGACTGCATTGTCCATAAGCAGCACGATCTTCTTATGGGCGAGATCCTTGTCTGTGCGCAGCTGGCGCAGGGTGTGATAGAGGAAATTCTCGAACAGCACAGCATCGAAGCCCCCCTCAATGATTTGGCTAGAGATCAGCTCGTCCTTGGTGATAGCTGCCACAAAGCTCATCGAAAATTGCTATCTCTTAGTGGATTCCTTGATGATTGAGAGATTTCGAGCCAAGACCACGTAAGACCCCAACCGCTGGTTGACTTGCTGCTTCGAGACTGCGATGGGAGTATAAGTGAATGATGGTAAGGCATCAATTGCATCGACTACAGCTTGGGTTGCTTGATTACTCCCCTTAATGGACTTAGGAAACTTAGAATCATCTATAAAAGTGTAATAATCCATAGAATTTGCTTACCTTCCTGTCGATTCTCTGTGATTTAGCTGCTGCTTTGAGGCCTGCTGGACAGCTGCAAGCGTCGGGGAGTGATGCATGCCATATTTTCATTGACATTCGCGCTCAATACCTCGCTACCCTTGCGTTGAGTTGATTATAGTCTAAGACTGGCCAGGTTCTGGACCAATGGAGTGAGAACAGAAGCAGATTTGAGAGGGGTTTATGGTTAGCTGCTTGATTTCTTGGAGGAGCTCTATATTCTGATCGCGCTGAAGCGCTTCTGCAGGGATGTCTATTGAGCACTGCCCTCTGGGGCTTCTAGGATAGGTGACAGCTGAGTATACTTGTATTTGTCGCTGCATTTGACAGGGGTGCAGCGATGCTTTACTCCTTTACATCAAAGATATGCTGTCTCTAGGCGGAAGATTTCCTCCGTAACTTTCTAAAGATCGATTCGAGTTTGGCCTTAAAATCTTTTATGGAACAATTCCAGATCCAGCCACTATTCGTGCAGTATTGCCAATTTAGTCTTCTTAACCTACTACAGAACCCTTACCATCAGATTTGACATCCCTCGAGCTGCTGATGACGCTGTATTCAAATAGTTAAGCAATAGCAGCAATACTTACCTAGGGGTTCCCAGAATTGCTTGGGGTCTCAGAATTTCAGCTTTCAGGTAACTTTCATCTTGAATTGAAACTTGGTCTTTCAAAAATGGGGTGTTCGGGGTCTTCATTTTATCATACTTTCTGACCCCATTGATTATAGATGTGTTCGATTCGATGTTAGAGTTGCCAACCAGCATCTCGCCATACTGGATGACATCGTCGGTGACGAGAACCTCGGTCTTACCACTAGCAGGGGCCAGAGAGGAGTCAAATTGTTGGTTTTATTGTGAAGGGCAGCTGAATTGAAACTCCATTGCTTTGTAGGCATGTAATCGCTCCTGAAGTTGGATTCATCCACTGATATGATCACTGCGTCCTCCAAGAATAGCTGCGCTAGCAGTCTTGACACCCAAAGCCTCTTCTCGTTGAAGGATGGGTCTCTATACTTCGCATTGGCGTTCTGGGCTTTGCCAAATCGTAAATGAAAACTTTCCTTGAGTACCTTTAATAGCGTAGCAACGCTGGGCACTGTGAGGTTCTTATATTCTTATCCTTACTCTGCAATTCAACCAAGTTATGATGCAGGCGCCAGCCAGTGATCTTGTAGATGCCTTGCTGTTCAAGTATAATAGCAATCGCCTTCAGCAACAGCGGGTTGCTCCGCGTATTCTTCCTCCCATTCTTGAGCTTTTGTTTTGGATTCAGCACTCTGTGCTCCACCTCATACTTGAACTTCTCGATTGCTTTGTATACAAATCGTCGATCCACACCCATCTCAAGTGCTAAATCCTTGGGTTTCATGCCCTCCACCTTGTATTGTTAAACCACTTAGATTTTCTTTAGCGCCAGCTTCGCATCTCGACGTTTCAGGTAAGGATTCTTGGAGGATCCATTCATTGGTTAATGGTTTGAGTAGTCACGATTTGATAAATCGAAAACCCCACCCTGCTCTTTCATGAAGTCTTGCAGGCCTTACCACAGCTCATCGCTCTACTTTATCTGCAGGCTCTTATGCATTACATTAGAGTTTATCTACCTGTATGCTGTTATGGCTTTCTAATCATACGAAGGTACTGCTCAAGGCCATAACAAAGCTAGTCATCAGTTGCCAAACTTGAAATATCGACTAACGATGATACTGCTCACTCAACATTGTCCAATGGCAGTCGTATGATTTGTCCACCCAGAATTCCCATCGTTGATGGCGGCACCTACCAATTGTTAAGGAGAGTACCTGAGGTGTAAGTGAGCTTCAATGGCTTAGGAATTGAGGGGAAGTTGGTGCCCAGCACGACCGATGTCCACTTGAGTATAGTCTTCTACTATGGCTTCAGCGCACTCTGCTTGATTTCCTCTAACTCTTGATTGCAGAGAAATCCAAAGTTCAGAATCAACTGCGATGAAAAACTGTGTTGAGAGTGAGAATTAATAAACTATTCATCACTTCTAATATACTACGACAGCTATTCCATGTAAGGAGGGGTTTTGGGGTTTTGAAATAAATTAAAATAGAAATATAAATACAAGTATGCAATATTAAAATCAGCAGTGTATAGTAATGATTGCTGTTGATAGAGGTATGAATTAAATGTGATTAATTATTTAACATGCTGAATCTAAACTTCAATATAACGAATTCACCTAAACTCACTCTCATTCGTAAATCCACTCCTCTTTATCACCCCTTACAATCAAGTAGGCAGTTGCATGCTCGAAACAGTGAGATCCTGTCACTGTTCCCATGCTGAGGGCTTTCTTCATTCTTGCCAATCTGAGTTGCAGGTGGGGGGGTAGCAAATTCTAAGGTTGAGTCTTGCGCTGGCTAGTTCTCTTCGATACTTGACTCTTTAGATACTGTATAGTACCCTTGTGGATTTTAGTGTTCGGGTGAAGGAGGTGGCATATCAAATTCTCATATCTCTTTGCTATAGATAGTAGTTCCTCGCTTTGCTGGTCCTGATGTGAAAGGCTCTAAGGGACTTGTTTTCATTTAACCACTGCTTGAGATAGGTGATGAGGCATTGATGCTCGAACGATGTGGACTTGTAAGAGAAACTCATGAAATGATTAGCAAGCCTTTGAAACACCATCGCCATGTACCATCCTTGCTCAAACAAACTCTTGGCATTCTGAATTTACTTTGACGATGGTTGGTAGGGTAGTTGGCCCTTGCGGGGTCTCTCTTTATAGGTACCAGGCCTCCAGCTGATATGTGTTTTTGAATGAATGAAATTAAACTTGGAGCAGCCTAAGAAATCAAAGATATCGATGTCGATTTTCTCATTGATCCTTAAATTTTCAAGAGCCTCTGCACAGTTTGGATTCGTCTCGTCAAGATAGGCAGCGAATGTATTGTTGACACACCTAACCATTTGGCTGTTGAGGTAAGACTCAAAAATAGAACGTTTAGTCTCTTGCAACAGCCCAATAACTTTGGGGTTCACGAATTCTATCGTAAATAAGAATAGAGATATATATCTTACTTAGGGACTGATCCTTGATTCTAGTATTTAATATATTAAGCATGGCTTGAGAGTATACTAAAGATTTTAGCTAATATATTTGCTCTGGATAAAGTTAAATGTCAAGTGTAAGGTATTCGAAATACACACCTTCAAGAATCTCACCTCTGGCGAGAAGCTGGTGTTGCATGCAGACCTAAATTATTGAATATCGAATATAATTACTGGCTTTGCTGGAATTGGAACATTCTACAATGGTTTGAGCGTGCTAAGAATTTTCCAGTGAAGCTTCACCTTAAGTTGCAGCTACTTAAACTCCCATGCCTTCTCTGGGAAGTTAAAGAAATCACTCTTATCAGGCGCTTGAGTCTATGGCACTATTTTAGCTGATATCACACTTTAGACTTTCATTTCTATTGGTGTCTATACCTCCAAGATTTACAAAAGCTCTTGATTTTGAGTGCGATCTTGAGCGAATGCCTGTTCTAGCCTTCTATTCTTCAAGCTCGAGATCTACTGCATGTTAAGAAGCAATGTGCTTCTTTAGGGTTCTCTTGAGTATAACTTTTCCACATATCTCACAGTGTGTTTATTATGATTAACTTGCTGCATTGATATACCTGCATTGAAATTAGACGATATATTCTTACTTTTACGAAACTGCACTCTGCGCCTTAATCTTCTACTTGTTCTGGAGGTAAGGAATCATATTCTAATTTAACTTTAAATTATAGATTATGAACATACATTAATAATTGGTTGCATACTTGCATTCTAGTATACCTATAGTTAATATTGTCAAAAGTAGGGAAATTTATATTAATATAAAGCTGTCTGCTAAGGTAAGAGTAGTGTTAGTGTTGACTTTAGCTATACTTTACCTGCTTGTATAGATTTATAGATGGCAGTAAAGTCAGCTGGTGCAAATGCATATGCATCCATTGATGCAGAGGTGATGGACACGATTAGAATGAAAACTTCAACAATTAAGGGGCATAATTAGTTTAGTTTAAGTATAATTTTGATTTAAATTATAAAATTATAACTTTAACATTAAAAACTTATTATATTTTGCTCTTTTTATAAATCCTCCTGCTCCAACACCTCCTTTCACTCAATAATTATGCTTATTTTAATTTAAACAAACATTTTCGATGCTTAAACATCATAATTGTTGGAGCAATCGCAAAAATCCATGATTTTAGAGTGATTAATTATGTCAAGTAAAAATTCTATTAACCAACCATCAGATCGGTAGGTTGAGACCCCCAATTTCTGATCTGGCCTCAAGACCCAACGACCCTCCTCATTTCCCTCGGATGCACCTTGGAGTTCGACTCGACTCGACCTCTCAGATCACTCCCAAACCTATTTCTAAAAATCAGGAAGATGGTTTGCAACATTACTAATACCATTTTCCTAGGAAAAAGTGGTCGGAACCGCGGATTTAGAGGGGTGGTTATTATAATATTATCGGCTATAACCAAAACTACTAGTAATACCCTTACAGATTATAGAGTATGACTTATATGATTTTAAAAAATATTTTTTCCAATCCTCTCCCCATCCCAACCCAAACATCGCTAATACACTCTAGATCGACGAAATAGAAGGAAAGAATCCGATTGGTGGTGGGAGAGGCTATATCCCATCTTGAAATGTCATGGCGGTCCTAACGGCCATTTTGGCCTTGAAATTTTCAAAAAAGTGCCTCCTCCCCACTCCTTGAGTCCAGCCCAGCTCATGCCCATGTGAAATCTATGGTGGCTAATTGATCATAAGCATTGATAACACTGTTCATTACTAATAACAAGTAACTATAGGACAGTTCAAGCAATAAGGGAGATGGCAGGCGTCAAATACCTGGCAAATGCCGGCTTGTTTGGGCTTATTTGGCCTTAAGACCTAGAATATGGAACATTTCCAGAACAGCACTTTGGCTTGGCTAACTTTATGACCCCTCCACCTGAAATTCAGAAATTTTGTTAGGATAACTAGGTATTGGTGCTGTTGATAAGAAAATGACATTAGGATATGGTAGAGATGATAGATTAAGCCTAGAGGGCAGTAGACCAGCCCAAAAACGGGCTTTAGCTTGGATTTTAAGGTTAAAGTGAAGATTATTACTTAAAATTAATACTAAAACTATTCAAACATGCCTCGCTGAGGCTCGATTACTTCCAAGCAACCCTTCCCCAGAGCAATAAACACCAGAGATTGGCTGCCCTTGCCAGAGGACCCCTCCACAGATAAATATGGTTGTCAGAGTCAGGTCATAGCCACACACAAACCCTAAAGACTTAAAACTATGAAGTAAACAAACAACTATATCACTGCGAGCCATGTATAAACCCAGCCACCACTTAGCTTGGGCAACGAAGAAACGAAGTTTAAAACTAACAAACAAGCAACACAAGATGTAACTCGTAACACGTGATCTGCTGAAGAGATCTCACCTGTTGGTGACCTATAGTAGTAGAAAAAGTTAAGAATATTAATAGTACTTACCAATCCCAGGAACATTTCCTTTACTTGAAGTAAAAGTAGAAAAGTTAGCTAAACTCAGACCAGCCTATAAGTTCCACCCCAAAACACTTTTAGTAGTAGTAGTAGTACCAGCAACAGCCCTGCAAAGCCCTCGGCGAGGATACAGCCTGAGAGGTCTTACGCCACTTCGGCCTTCAGGGTATCTACCCCAGCCCTTGAAGTGAGAGTCTCTTACAGAGCTTAGGATTGCTGGGTTTTAAAGTCTAAGTTACTTGATAGTCTAAAGTTTTGTAAAGT
>ARYC01022068.1:0-20886 GCA_000711775.1 Oxytricha trifallax
GTTGACCTCCTATAGGATGCCCATATTTAATAGTAAGTTTACAGAGGTATATAATTGAAATCAATAAACTTAAATTTGAATATCCTTTCTTAGATCTGTAAGCAAGATGGAGTCAATGAATGATGCAATGAAAAGAGTGCAAGCACAAGAATTGATTCAAAGATTTAGAAGCAAGCAGGATTTGCACCGCTACCTGTTGCAGCAAGGTAATGAACTCATAGTAGCTAATCTTGATTATGTAGTTGGTTTGTTCTTGCCAAACGATGGAAGATACTAAAATTTCATTTTTAAGAGCCATACTCTGCGAAGAGAAGAAATCATTAAAAACTTAAGATGTAAAGTTTGCAGAGATTCCAAACTATCCTGAAATATCTGTGACTAATTTATATGATGATGCAATGAATGACCCAGAGTTCGTTGTACCTGCCTACAAAGAAGCAGTTGTCAAGTAAACTTCCTGAAAGAAACTATTTCTTTGGCATACTTGCAACAATAAAAGGTGATTACTTGAAAGAAATTATTCAAGAATCTCATAAGAAAAGGTACAGCATCTCTTCAGAAGATAAGGACAAACAAGGGATCAAGATAAGTGAGAGCCGGCTATCAGAGCTGCAGAAGCACCCTTATATTTCAAATAAGATTTATAGCTTAACTCTTTAGAAAAATCTGGTACTGGCATCTTCTTGATGAAGGAATAGAGCAAGCTCATAGAGAGCGAAAGTCGCAGACAAAGTATGAAGTTAGCAAGAGACTTTATTCAAATATTAAGCCTCCAGAGTAAATGAATATAGATGCTGGAGCTGACAGCAAGAGAAGAAACTTAGGAGGAGGGAAGCAAGAAGTAGAAGGAAAAGAAAGAGAAGCCAGCTCCCTCTAAAGAATTCTAAATGTGACTTATATATTCAATAACTTAACTACAAAACTTATTTATATACATTCACTCTCCCTTCTTTAGCACACTTTTAAGCCAAAAAATTATCTACTCTCTTAGCTGAACTTTTAATAAAATCGACTGTATCAATAGGTAGGTCATGCTTCAGGTGGTATAGCAGCAGTTTCTTATAATGACCTTTTAGTATACCCCAGTAGAATTCAATTCCATTAAACTATGGACTGTAAGGCACATTGAACACTGGCGTTATTCTAAGTTGTTCATAACACTTCCTTGTATCTTTTGTCTTATGAACTGAAAGATTATCAACAAACAGTATAATCTCTTATTCAGGGTACTTCTCTCTCAGCTGCTCTAAGAATTTAATATACTGCTCTGTCTTAATAGAGCGAGGATGAATAACATAAGTTTCTAAACCAGCATCCTCGCTAATACCCAAGAATTGCCATTGTTTATACCTTGACTTTCTAATCATATACTTCTATGTTGCTATGCCTCTTACACCAAGACTTCTAGATGAAAGTGTTGAATGTAAACACAGCCTCGTCAGCATGAATAAACTTAATATTATTCTATTAGGCTCTATGCAATTAAAGTTGTTGTTGAAAATGGCAGAGTGAAATCAATTACTCTCTTGATACGATTTACACCTTTAAAAGAGATACCGTTTCGTTTATAAATGTTTGCAACAGATTATGCAGAGATCTTCTACTCAGGGAACTGGCGGTGAAACATTATAGCTCGTTAGTCGAGAGAGAAGTGAGCCCAATACTTCAAAGTTTTTTCATTAATAAGATAGTCAATATGCTTCTATAGAAACTTTGACTTCCTTTTAGGCTTAGAATTCAGCTATTGTTGCTTTAATTAAACAGCTTTCAAGCAGTGAGAGAGAACAGTTAATGGACTTCGCTTTAAGAGTAGCGAAATAGACTTATAGTTCAGTACTGGTTTGACTTATTCACTATACATATCACATCCATAACGCAGTTTAAACACTAAATCTATATACTCTTCATCATAAATAGACCTCAAAAGCTTGTAATTTTAGTCTCGCATTTAATTAATAACCCCAACCCCTAACAAATTCCCTACAAATCAAAGCACTAATAAACCTCATTAAAGGGTTTCGGGGTTTTGAATAAGCCCAGTATTTAAGAGTCTTATCATTAATAAGATAGTCAATATAATGCTGCTAAAATTTTTTAAGAGGTCTCTTAGGCTTAGAATGAAGTTGCTATCTCTTTAAATTCAATGCTAATAGACAGTGAGACCTAAAAGTTGCAGGAGATTTACGGAGTAGCCTTGCTATAGACGTATAATTCAGAACAGGCTGGAGTTATTCACTATATTCATCACATCCATATCGCAACATAAACAATAAATCTATATACTCACTGTCATAAACTGACCCCAAAGCTTGCATATACTCAGCTAAAATACTTATATTTAAACATTAAACCCCTACATAAACCCTATTAAAACCCTATAAAGTATGCACTAATAGTCTACTTTAATCAATCAAAAACTCAATCAAACTACTGAAAGGGTTTTGGGGTTTTGAATGTTCCCTCTGGTACGTTGTAGTTATATCTTATTAGTTCTTGAAGACGTTGACATAAATTTTTCGTTTTCTGCCCATTATTTAAAACTCTCTAAGCCATTGTAAAGCAAAAATACAATCATCCCGAAATTGTAATAGTCCTTAAAGTAATCGCATTATTTTAATTTTTGAAATTGAGGATGGTAAAACCTTGAATCTGTAATTTCTCCACCAAAATTTGTTTCCTCAATTATATTACTGAATTCAAACCCTTTTATTTATAGTTGGCTAAAATCTTTTGAAAGAAGAATATTGCTTGGGTTTATATTTTTATGTATATATCCAATTGAGTGAAGTTAAACAATTGCTCTAAATAATTTGGTAATTACAGATCTCTTTTCTGATGGCAATAACTCTCGTTTTTTCATTATTTATAATAAGTTGAAATCTAAAGAGTTTATTTCAATTGCTACACATGTTCCAACCGAGACAACCCCCTCCCACCCTAACTAGACCCCCCCCTCCCACCTCAACAACATCCCTATTCATATGTAAATTTTTATTCTCGATGTTTAAATTATTTTCCTTCGTGACATCTTGATATCATAATATTTTTTTTCATAAAATATATCATTTTTTAAAAAATATTTTTCCAACAAATCAAATGCTACTCTTTATTAAATTTCTTATTTTACAACTTTCTCTATGTCCGCCGACTTTTTTACTTAGATGCTCCCATAGGAAATTAATTAAAAGCATATTTCCATTTTATTTGGAAATGATATAATTAAAAAATATGAGCCAACACACTGATAGAACTAACTTTATTTAAAAAAATTCAATATAAACACTCTATTAATCTGTATTTGAAATATGATTAATTTTTATAATAAATTTTCCTAATTTTATATAATTATTCCATATAATATTTTTATACAAGCTAATAGTTATGGAAATAATTCATTTAAAAAAGTATTAAAATAAAATCTATTTAAACATGTTTTATTAATAAGTTTGTCAAGGGAATGATTTATATATAAAAAACGTCTTGATTTATTTGAAGAAAGTTATTTTTTTTTAAATTAATAAAACATGTTTAAATAGATTTTATTTTAATACTTTTTTAAATGAATTATTTCATAACTATTAGCTTGTATAAAAATATTATATGGAATAATTATATAAAATTAGGAAAATTTATTATAAAAATTAATCATATTTCAAATACAGATTAATAGAGTGTTTATATTGAATTTTTTTAAATAAAGTTAGTTCTATCAGTGTGTTGGCTCATATTTTTTAATTATATCATTTCCAAATAAAATGGAAATATGCTTTTAATTAATTTCCTATGGGAGCATCTAAGTAAAAAAGTCGGCGGACATAGAGAAAGTTGTAAAATAAGAAATTTAATAAAGAGTAGCATTTGATTTGTTGGAAAAATATTTTTTAAAAAATGATATATTTTATGAAAAAAAATATTATGATATCAAGATGTCACGAAGGAAAATAATTTAAACATCGAGAATAAAAATTTACATATGAATAGGGATGTTGCTTGATGGAGGGGTCTAGTTAGGCGAGGGGTCCGTTCGTTTAAGGCTGGAGGGGGTGCGCGAGGGGATCTCGGTTGGAACAGCTACACATTCCTCTGATATTGAGAGATCTATTATTTCTGCTATTTTTATAAAGTCCTTTTGCATCCCAGTGTAAATTATTTGCATGCAAATGTCAAATTTGGATTGATTTATTTTGTCTTATTTTGGGTATTTGAAAGGAAAAATCACTTGAATATTTTTAGCAAACTATTTTTCATGAATGCATGATTGATTGTTAGCTCGAACATTCTTATCAATTTTAGCTCTTTCTATCAAAAAAGTTAAAAGTTTAAGATTCGCAGGATTGAACCCTGAAAATTTTCCATACTGCTCATAAGCAAGTATTTTACTTTTCTATAAATGATGCTCTCACAACTTTCTCCAGTCTTCCTAATATTATCTTTGATTTAATGCTCTTTATCTTTCAATTCTGAATTTATCTTGTTATTTCAATGTGATGTACAGGTTTTTGTCTAGTTTTTATTACTCCCATTCTTCATCAATATGATCAAAATACAAATGCTTTTTTAACTTATATAAGGATTATTGGGATTTTTCACAAAAGAAACAGTTGTATTTGTTATCAATCTTTTTAATTCTTCGATATTTTCCCCCAGTCTTATGCGCATTTTATTTGTGACATTTAAATTTCGGATACTCTGAAAAAGTTTGTAAACAATTTTTAACTTTGCAATTGTAAATCTTTATTTGTTAAGATACAAGTAAATTATCTGGAACGTAATTTATTTAAAATACTGCTTTTTATTTATCATTGTTTTAATATTGTGGAACATTTTATTGATTTATTTGCTAGGTTTGTTCTTAAAGTTATGAAATTTAAGTTGATTGAGTGATGGGGACATCTTTAATTTTTCTCCTTTTATTTGGCTAAGATCCTTTCGCTTATTCTCTATTTTTCTTAATCTATTTTTATTTATGAGGACCAGGCATAGTTGATAATTTAGAGTTTTAAGAAAGAATATTTTAGTTTGCTTAAAAATTTATAATTTATTCAATTAAAGTAATATTTATTATTATAATTTAAAGTCATTTAATGAATAAATAATAATCTAAATTATAGAAAATTAATGGGTTTTTTTATTTGGAATAATTAAATTTATTCCCCATAATTGATTTTAAGACAATCAAAATTTAAAAATAGGTTATGAAATGGGATTCAGTTTTGATGATATTAAATTTAATATATTTGATGAATTTAGTTATATCAATATGCTCCTCTCATGATACTAGAAATAGAAACATTTTTTTAAAAAAAGCTACTTAATTTGTCAAATATATTTAGAGTTATTTAATTTTTATGTATAAATAAAAAGGAAGTTTAATTTCTTTAAAATATAATTATATTCATTATGAATTCTAAAAAAAGATCTGAATTAGAAATGGTATAACTTGCTCCTGATGATTTAATAAACAAATTTAGATCTAAATCAGATTTATATAATTATTTGCATTATTAAGGTAACTTCAACATTTTTATTTTATTTTTATAGTTGGTCTATTTCTACCCACAATTGAAAACACTAGAATTGAATTTTTAAAGGGAATAGTAAATGGTTAAGAGAAAGCATTAAAAATCAGCTAAAAAAAAAATATTGCAATACCTAAATATCCTGAACTATCAATGTAAAATTTATTGTAATTTGTCAGTGATGATCCTGAGTTCATGAAATATTTGCCAGATATTGGTATAAAGGGCTAAAAAGTTAGAATTTAGAGAGACTTTTGATAAGGTATAATGAGTACACTTATAGAACAAGATACAAAATAAATGGTTCAAGATGCAATTAGAGTTAGACATGAAGGTTGTCAAGAAAAAAATCATAATCAAACATTTTAGCTACAGCTGAGTGGGCCTAACATCTCAAAGAATTTCCATTTTAGTCAAGTAATTTTATTTAATTCTAAATATTATAGAAAAAAAGGCAGGTCTATCTTTTTAATGCAGGATAGAGCATTAGTTTAAAATAAGAAGAAAGTGAAAATATAATAAATTAAGGATGACTTTAAACTTAAATTTTTGGATCTTAAAAATAAAATTAAATGATATCTTAAAAATAAGAATAAAATAATGATAATGAAGAAAGAAAAGATGATAAAATGGATTATTAAATTTCATAAATAACAGCTCATAAAGTTTAGACTTTAGGCTAAATTTTTGATTTTTAGTTTATCAATTTATATTATAATTAAGCAAGTTTATTCCACTTTTCGCAATTTTTTTTAATATTATCATCTTTTGTTAAATTTATTTCTTATACATTAAGTTTGAAGCTCTCAAACTTTTAACCATCGAGCAAATATTTTGCTATTAATTTTCTATAATTCTACTTAATTAAGGCCCATACTTTTTCAATAGGATTAAATTATGGCATATAGGGCAGATTGTAAAGTAAGGGTATATTCGATTACTCACACAAATCTTTTACTTGTCTAGAATGGTGCATCTTAAAATTATCCATGAATATTGCAAACTTCTGATTAAAGAGAATAGATTTCAATTCTTAAATGAATTTTACAAAATCATTTTTCTTAATTGATTTCTCTTTAATATTATAATTAATCAACCCATTTTGTTCAGAAATAGCTGCTACAACAGCTGCTGTTTTAACTATATCTCTGAAATCTTATATATTATAATTCTAACCTTTGGGCCTCCATGTTCATTTAAGAATAAGTTTTTTTTTAAAAAAACTGCTTCATCTAAAAAAACTATAGTATATCCACTCTCAATAACAAGGGAGAACTTATTCATTAGATCTTGAAATTATAAGAAAATATCAATATTGTTTAACTTTGGTTACTGTGGTTAAAGCTAGATTTTTTTATAACTTATTTAATGTTTCTTATATATCAGCCTTAAATATGTGGGAGATATTGTGCATTCCGAAAACTATCAGTGAAATAATATTGCTCTTTCTTTTAAAGAGTAACTTGTCCATTTTATCAAATTTTACTTGTTTAAAATAAACTCTAAATGCTACTATTAAAATTTTGATTTTGATTTTTATATTTTAATTATGTGATTCTCATCAGTCTGTTGGTAAGATTAAATAAATTTCTTTATTTTAAATATCGATAAATTGGTCAATCTTTAAATCCATCGAAGACTCAAAATAGGCTAATTAAGTTTAGATTAATTTTTTGTTTCATATCTTAAAAAATAGAGGTATTGAGGAGAAGTATTGCTTTTAATATACAATTGATTTAATCTAACTTTCATTTAATAATTTTATATTATTAGATTATAGTTTAAACGCATTAATTAGATTATAATTAAAGAGCACGTATCTCGAAATTTCGCCGATTTTGAGATACGTGCAAAAAAAACTTATTTAAATTTTAGATTTGAGTTGAAAGGAAAAATTGAATTTAATCTTATTATTTGAAAATAGTGCAGGATATAATGCGAAATTTGTTGGAGACTCAGTAATCGTTATTTCTCGTTCTCTTCCTTTATATTCGATAATTTAGTCTGTAATTCCATTTTCCTTGATCTGCTTAGCTACTAAGTAAGGCTTGACTATTTCCATTTTTTCTTAAATTGAATAGCCGGATATATCAACCACTTCCATTCTATCTAGAAGAACAGGATCGATCGTTCCTGAGGAGAAAGCTCTCGTTATAAATAACACACGAGGTGAATCCAAGGTTGTTACCAGGATTTTATCAATAAACAGTCACTTTCATTATTTTCATGCTTGTGAAGAAGATTCTATAGGAGACTTGACCCTCTAACACTGTTCTTTTTCTGGTGTATCTCTGAGATTTCTTGGCAAGACCAATCACATTGAAACTGTTTCTTTCAGCAATCTTATGAATAGTCCTAGCTTCCATTGATGGCTTTAATATTTTATTCAAGATCACCAATCTTCAATAAGCTTTGATTTGTCATTTTTGTTTGATTATTAAGAAGAGGACATGAATTGAAACTTAGTCTCGACCGAGATGTTATATGTCTGATTTCCCATGGCATTTTTCTTTGCATTTAAAGTAGAAGTTAACTTCAACTTGGTAGCTCGTATAATTAAATGTCATTTTGCTTCAGTAATTTAGTTTTCTCTCTCTTTTTCAGTGCCATGCCATTCTCTAAAATAGTACAAATTTTCGAATAAGTCTGAGTCTGGCAAGCTTCACTGCCCGGGCATCAAGACATTCCATGACGATCCTTCTGACTCCCTCATCAAAAATCTCGTTTTTATAAGCACTGTTGTCTCCTGATTCTAGAGGACGAAGTCTGTGGTACCATACGGTTGAGAGCAGCAAACACGCAACAGTAGTCGGTTCAGAATGGAGTTACACAGATTGAGATTCAGATTTTTAAATTTTATACTAATAACTAATTATGAATATGATAATAATTCTATAGCTCGGTTCTAATATTTAGATCACATTTATTTCTAATTTTTGGAAATTAATTGAATTTTTACTCAATATGTAATTTTTAATTCCCTACAAGACGTGACTTTATGAAAGTCTTTAAGATAATTATAAATATCAGTATTTGTAATAAAAGAAATAAAAAAGTCAAAAAACACTAATTTAAATTAAAATTAAAATCCCAAAAATTAATTAAATTGAAAATATATATTTATGTTTAAAAATTTTTATTAGTTCTTTGTGTTTGATGACCAAAACATTTGTTTACATTATTTTTTCAAATATTATTTTTCCTTTGACCTGATCCTTCTTAGAAATTGAATATTTCATATATAATTAAATATTTCGAATTTCCGAAAAAAATAGTCACGTGATACATATAATTTTTAAAGATTTTATATGTCTTATAAAATATAAATTATCAATTTCATTAAATTTCATCATCTCCAATTATATTTTAAACTTTTTATTTTGATTTGACATTTTTATTATATTCAATTTTTATAGGATAGCATTTAATGATTCTTAACAATAATTATTTTTTATTAGCTTAATTGTAATATTTAACTTATATTTTTTTAATTCTCTTCTTTTATATTCTTATTTAATTTTTCTTATGTATTTTTTCTATATAAAATGTTTTGGTTTAGAATTTAATAAAAATTAATTTGATATTTTACAATTGATAATTCATAGAAATCTCGATTTTATTTAGAATTTTATATTTTAATTATAAAATTAGAGTTGTTAAAAATTCTAATATATTAATGAAAATTAGTAAAAATGAAATTATTTTTAATATCTTAATATTAATTTTATACTACTGCAATCTCTGGTAAAGCCTTTTTATTTTGATAATCATAAATTTTTTACTCTTATATCGTTAATGAATATCTTTTTTGCATGTAATCTTATATATTTTAGATGATCCAGTGAAAATGTCTTTAGTAACTTGAACATTTATTATATCAAATCCTATTTTTTGAATGAGTTTATACAAGTATAAATTCATTAACTATTTCAACATTTTAAAATGCCAATTCAGAAGAAATATATTGTCAGTGATTTATTCTATTTGTGAGCGTAATCATATCTGAATAGAGAAATGAATTAACACCATAGATCACTCAACTCCTTAATTTTTTTTGAATAAAGCTTCAATAAGTAAATTAAAATCTCTTCTTTGTAAGTCTAAATATTATTTTTAATATTTGGTAGCTAGTCATATTTTAAACTAGGCTCTTATTATTATATATATATATATATATATATAAATATAGGCTTCCATCACATATCAACTAGCTACCAAATTTTTTTAATCTGAGTATTTAAGCCTTTTAATATATTCAATCATTCTTAAGTTTTATTTCGAACTGACACTAATGGTGATTCCAATATCTCAGCCTAAACAGCCCTAGTGAAGAAGACTGCATGTGTGTTTTCGAGCTAATCCAGTGTTGCGACTGGTGATCATGGTGGGACAGGAAGGTCTACATCAGGCCATGGTGTAGATTTGGAACAAAATCATCACATAGAATTACTCACCCTTGATTGTCACTCCATTGCAAGCATCAACATAGCAAGACTGTAATAGAACACCAGTGGCCTGGTATGGTCCAGTGATCTTGAAATCATCTCTAGCAATACCTACAATACTTGTAACTCTATGGGCTGTTGGAAGATTATTGTTGGCGTATTTCAGGACCCCTTCACGCATAGGGTGTTAGAAGAGCATGTTGTAGCAACTCCATTTGCGCTGAGACCGTTGGTATAAGCGAAAGAACTAAAAGAGCATTAGTGATAGAAAGTCTTATATTAGCTGCTTCCTAAACAATTATCAACTTCAGCTCTCTTGGCATGTGAGCATCCTGCCTTTGGAAGAAGAAGTCGTATTAGAGCCCCTATAGTACAAGAGTGGGTGGGAACTCCATTGGTTGAGACGCCAACGAGCGCAGCGGGCACATTGTATTGCTTCAGGATCCCCTGCCTCCCTATTGGCAAAAGCTCTGCGTCATCAGTAAAGTCCTTTAGATGAATGGAGAATCTACAAGGCATCTTACACTGCAACATAGAGAATAACGCTCAGACTAGAGCGGAAAAGGGCAACAGGCTAAAGAGAATGGCAAGTTTAGCATTTATGATATTCTCTCCATTTACTAAACCATCAGCACTTAATGTCGAAACCATCACTTTGGGAAACACTGATGCCTGATTATCTCGGCTCCCCGAGGAGATGTCTGAGCAGGAGATTCCACCGTCGTGAGATGCTCCTGCTGCGTCGAGTGGTGCCACTGGCCGCGCCCCATTCGAAGATTCGCCCCTTACTGTGACTGAAATACTGGAAGTCAAGAATGCCGAAACGCCAATACCTAGACTGGCTGCCAAGAATGAAAAACACAGGACGCCAGGGATTCAGAATCAAATATCTACTTGATGGCAAATGAAATATACGAGCCCATGCTCCTCAACCAGGGCGAGAATGGAGTCACCAAGCTTTCACTTGATGCAATCACGGAGGTTCAAGATATGGGATTCGGAAAGAAAATGGAGAAGACTGATATCGAAAAGATGTTTAAGTCTGTGGATATTGAAGCCAGTGGATTCATTGACTACTCTAGCCCGTCGTTGTCACTATGAATGAAAGGAATCTCCGCACAAACGAAATACTTCAACAGGCCTTCAGAATGCTCGACAAGGATGGCAGTGGTTCATCTCAAACTAAGGAAATCAAAGAAATTTCGGGCTTTGAAAAGACTATCTCAAAGGCAGCTTTCAATGACATTAATAAGCAAGTCGATGCTAATGGAGAGGGTCAGATTTCCTTCTAAGAATACTTACACAAAATACATAATAAAAACTAAGACGCATAGTAAAACTTAATATTTTATTACTTCATGCATTTCATTTTCACTAAATTCAACAATCTTTTATATATCGAAACTAAAACGAAATATAATAGAATCTTTATTAAGTTAAGGAAATAAGACAAATGTTAACTCAAGTTAATTCATTAACTAATAATTTTTCTTAGATAGTTTTTCTCTAAAATAAAAAAATTGGAAAATTATACTCTAGAAAAATCTTAATGTCTCACATTCGGGAAACCAACGTATATAATTATAAATATATTACTAATAATTATTGTATTTCTTTCACATAATAGGGGTATTAAGAAGGCAAAGTAAATATTACCAAAATATTACAACCATAATCGTAAGCTAAAACTAAATAAGTCATGAAATTTTGTTCTTAATTAAAAATTTTATACTGAGGAGAAATCAATTGATATGCTTTCTAAAATCATATTCATTATTGTGACTTTTATACTTTATATTTCATGCATATGCGAATGAAATTTTTTTAATTTATAATTAATTATATATGTATCAGATAAAAAAGATTAGATGGAGGAACGTTAGATAGAGGCCACAATTACAAGCATTACCTAAGATAGCAATTCATCATGGAGAACAAGGGAGATAACAACTGCAATAAAACTAATCTAACGCCCAGCAGATAGAGGAGCAGGACATGCTAGAGGAAAGAAAGAAGGGACAAGAAACTTAGTTAGAAGCATCAAAAGAGGAGATGCTTGGTAGAAGAGAAGATGTGATGAGAAGTGAGTAGACTGCCTAAATGAGGAAGGAACAGCAGTCATGAATACTGAATAAGGAAAGAAAGTACTTTTAGTAATGGGATATAATTCTAGTGATTAAGTATAAATCTTAAAGTATATTCTACATTAAGTTGATACTTACTTACTACATACCTAATTGATTTATTAAATGTATAATTCAGGCATTTAATTATAAATTTAATTCCTGAATTATATTAAATATCATTAATTTAAATAATTGAGTAGTATCATTTTATTCGAAGGTTTTTAGTTATTTGTTTATCAATAAATATCTTGATTACTTATCCTAATTATTTGATTTAAAGTTGATTCAAATCTTCTTTATGTTAGTATTACAATTTACTAACAAAGATATGGACTAACAGAAACTTAAAGGTTTATATAGACTATATAAATAAATTTGTTTAAGTAGAAATTCTCATGCACAATACTTGCCACAAACCATATTTACAATCAATTCAAATAATTAATATTTAAACATGCAGCAGACAAAGCATTAAAATCAACAATAAAAGATTCCCAGAGGTTATCAAAGCCAGGCATAAGACTTCGAGGCTTCTCACAGCAAACTTAGCTAGTTTTTCGATGAAGAAGCTTATGAAGTTAGTGTAATGGAGTAACTTATCATTAAACTATAGAGACTGAAACAGGATATTTGACAGTTGTGGTTGACCGTCAGAACATTCTAATTGAATGATTTCATTTTCATAATTAAATGTTATTTCAATAATAATTATTTTTAAAATCAATATATGAGTAATTGCTCTAAATATTATAGTAAACATCCTATAAATTAATGGTATCAATAATTATTTTTTAAACTTAACTAAGAATAAAAACAATAGGCAATAATGAGAAATTATTCTATTACAAATCAATTAATAAACGTATATAGAATAGCAAGTATTATTTAAAATCAAAATGAAATAATAATCGTATTATCTTTACATTATCTATTGTTATTTTATTTAAGTATATTATATTTTAATATTACAAATTAAACCTATAAATGAAATTAATTATTATAGTTCTAAAATTATAAGATAAAGAAAATTTGATGTCAATAACTATATGAAAGCTTGTGTTTTAAATTTAATTTAAAATTAGGAAATAATAATCATTTATCCCAATCTTGTAGATAGAAATTATCATGATTTAGTGTAGTAATTTCATTTGTAAATAAATTCAATCAGAAATATTAGATTTAAGTGTATATTTTTATTAATTATTAATATATTATATAAATGATAATAAAATCATATATCTTTAATAAATAATCATTGATGCCGAGAATTTGAGGATGAAATATCATTTACTAATTAGTTAATAGATATAATAGTAGTGATTATCTTAGAAATTATTTAATAAAACTTAAATGTAGATACTGTTTTCATGTTTGCTTAATAAGTCTCTTATGGTCCGGGATTCATTGATTCTCCCGCCCGAGTAAACTTTCCGATTATACTTTTGAATCCTAATTAAATTTCTTTATTGTATTTCTATATTCTTATTATCAATTGACATCATTGTATTCAAAGAAAAAAAGGAACATTTTCGGAATAAACAGTAAATAAATTTTACAAAATTCTTGATTTAATTATACTATAAGATATCAATATCAAAAAACCATCACTATATTGAATATTTAGCAATATATACATTAATATCATCAAATCTAATATTTTACTTGCAATTTAATTTCATGAAGCATCCAGTTTCTTAAAATGAAAGTAATCTCTTAATTAACCTAAAAGTTTGAAAATTAAGTGAAATTAAATTTCATATACCTACCCTAATATAATTCTGATAAAGAATTTACAAGGCATTAATCATGTTTTTATTAGAATAAAGTCTTGATAAAGATCAAACCATGAATGAAGCTATATGCTAAGCAGATAGACATTTAATTGTAACATTCAGCGTTTTTTATAAGAGTAGTAAATTGATGAATTGTAATTTATGATAATAAAAGGTCTGCAAACCTCAAAATATTTAAAAAGCTACCTCGTCTATACCGAGAAAGTTCACACCAATTAGTTAGTCAAAACTGTATCCAAGGATAAAATCAATATAGTAATAACGATAATAACTATAATAAAATGATGACTGTAGCTAATATTCACACATCATTTTAGAGTTAGATGACTATTAGTGTGCATTTCTCAATTACTCAAATTAATGAGAAAATGAGTTACCAATTAAAATCTTTTAAGATTTTAACTCTGATTTGGTAGTTTAGAATACCCAGGTGCAATTCATTTTTCAACGTTTATAATTTAGTGAAATTGAAAATAAATATCCAAAACTAACATATTTATAGGAATTAATCAATTAATTTATTTATAATCTTTATTTTAAAATTTATAATTTTGTTTTGTCACAATAAAAGAAAAAGTTATTACTTTTGTCCCAATTTGAATAATGTCTTATATTATACATATATATGATAACTTTTTATAATTCATTAAAATACTCTACTTTCAAAGTCATTTGTTTATATTGAATAACCGTCAAGTTTTATTAACTCTGATTATCATGATTCTGTTATTAAGTATAATAAAACTGTTTGTCTAAATTATTTGAATTCTTATAACCCTGGATTATATGACTTAATCATTAAGAAGGCCAGAAAAATTTATAAATTAAATTATAATTTTAACTAATATTACTTTAAAATTATTCATTAATATAAATCAAGCAATAATTATAATAATTAACTAAACGAACTTTAATATAAATTATAAATTTCCTATAAAGATGAGAGGATAACAATTAGCATAGAAACAATAATAGCAATTTCTTATATAAATATATAATTGGCATTTTAGATTCATTAACATTCATTGTTCTTATTAAATCAATAAACATGATTTCTTTATGTTTTAGTAGTAATTACAATATTTAAAATTTAAGCTAATTTAATTTAATTAATTAAACCATAACAAAATACAAAATGCAGTCTTAAGTATGATCATCAACTTTGTTAACTCAGCTAGTTTCCAAAAGAGGTGAGGCATGGCCGGATGTTGTGAAGTCTTGCGAAAACCTCTAAGTTTCGCCTGTCTGGAGCCATTTGCTAAATATAATCATAAATTCATTCTGGTTTTTCTGAGTGCTTGGCAGTCTTAGAGAAGAGAACATCATCGATTACATGGTATTTCATCATATCAGAGATACTACCTTTCTTACCAATCAAAAGTTTTTCGTTATTATGGGCAGTATACATCCCCGAGCCTTTGTGAAGCTTGGAATTAGAAGTTAGTTTTTTCCATTAACTCTTTTCCACTTCGTCATACCCATGCTCTCTCAAAAATTATCTAGCGAAATCTTTCTTTTAGTTTACAAACCGGAGGATTAGTATGCCACACTCCTAGACTTTTTCGATTGGGAGTGCAAGTATCTCAAAGTCAGAAAGAGTTGGGTAGGGAACTTACTATTTTATTCTATAAGCTGGATCCATTATCACAACTTCATAGAGACTGCCAGATCTTCTAAGGGCATCTGCGGCTATCTCCTCCCACATTTTCAGATATCTGACATCACCGTCAAACACAACAGGATCCGTGAGTATTTTTCGAACCAAGTCTTTTGTTCTCCTCTTAATGGGGACCAGTTCATAGTATTTTTCAACTTTTATTTGCACAATGCATGGCCCTTAAATAAATCCTTGCTTAGCTTAATCCTATTTATGCTTTAAGATGTCTTTCGTCTTGAGTTCTGTCTTTTTGCACTCCACTAATGTCTCTTACAGTCGTTTGCTCTAGTATATATTTTACCACATCCTGCGCATGTTTTCATCAGTACCTTCCTCTCAGCTCTGTCTTTCATGGCAACGACTTTATGATACTTTGAAATGTGAGCGCTAAGAGCTCCCATGCTATCATGCTTCGAATTGCAGTACTGGCAGTTGAATTCTTATACCATGTCTATAAATGGGGAATTTGAGATTGTTTTTTTCATTGTTTTGTATTTTAATTTCTATGAGTAAATAAAGTTTTTAAATAATTGGTCTTACTAAATTTTATAATTAGTCTTAATATTTATCATCCGCAGAATTTTAGGAGTCCGAAATCTTCCGCAGATATTTAGGACTCTCTTTTATAAAGGGTTTATGGGTTTATCAAAGTCTTAGAACTCTGGCATATTCACTTTTCTTTTTTTTATCTATAATAATAATAAATAATTTTCAACAAATTAATATTTTATATAATATATATATATATATACATAAAAAATATATATATAAACCCCAATACATATATGCGTAAGAATTTATAAGTTGGTATAGTGATGATTTAATATCGATAAATAGCGAAATTCCAAACTTCACAATTTAACTTATTATGAGAGGGCCAATTCAAGAGTCTTAGAAAAAGAGTCTTTAAGAATGCTGCTAATTGCAGTTTGAGTGTTCTAGTGATCATATATTGTTGAAAGTGTTCCTTATTCTATACTTAGTCCATATGTCCATAAAATCCAGTAGCTTTCCCAACTACTTTTTGAAAAAATTCAACTTTAGTATAAACCCCCCTCTTATAGGGTCTAAAATCCAGTCTGAAGTCTAGAATCCAAAGCCAGTCTGGACACCCTTCAACCATGACCTCGATTTTCGAAAACGAGTGCCTTTGATTTCCATTCTACTTTCACTGCACATTTCTACTGGTTATATGTACGTTATGAACAGTATAGGGTTGAATTCGCCATTAGGCCCTCGGATTTTTCGATTTTTCCAAAAAGCCAATTTTCAATGAGGCCAGACTCGAAAAGCACTCAAAAGACCCATGGCGGGTCCGCCATTTCTTGCAAGCCTACTTTTTTCACCTTATATGTTGGTATTAACATAAGCAATGCATTTGAACTGGTTTGCGGGCTGTAGCTCTTTAAATCCACTGGATAAGGGAAGAGAGAGGTTTTTCTTATAGTAAATTTGAAGAATCCAGTGGTATTTTTTAATAATCCACCTATAAAATTTAAAAATCCAGTATATAATACTATAATCAAAACTTAAAAATACCATGAATCCAGCCCAAGAGCGGGATCAGCTTGCTGAGTCTTTTCCCCTATAGATTGAAGAACGAAGCCCTGGTAAGCTTTTTTCCTTTACTAAGCACATAAATTAGAGTTAAGGAATGATAATTCAAATGAATAGTTAGCTCAACTTCTTGAGCAAGGTGATCGGATTTTCGAAAATCTTGAAGCCAAGGCTAATATTGATGAGGGCGGCAAAGTGAAGGGCATTAAAGCTGAGTACAAGGGACCCAAGATAGCGTCAAAATCAATAGAGCAAAGGAATTCCTACATTTAAACAACTATGATTTGAGTCTCCTGTTGTAGCAGGAGGATTTCAAAGGCTATTAAAAGACATGGGATTTTAAGAACGTTGTGAGAAAGTTTATAAACATAACAAAAGCAAGAAAGCCAAGAACAGCAGTGATACCAAGTCACTGGCCTCTGAAAATCTTAACCACTCCCTCTCAAACGAGGAAATGAAGGTAAGTGAGTTCCAGACTACTGTGAGCTTAGCAAGTGAATCAATGCAAGCTCCAAGACCCTTACCTTAGCTGGTTATTAACTATGGCTCAATCATTGGCCATGAGATGTTGGTCAAGCACTTTGAAAGTTTCAAATAATCAAATTATTAATAAAAGGAACAGATCCTTCAAGATATAATAGCCCGCAACACCCAATCACTCTTTTAGTTCCTTTAGCACTTTGAGATGGCAAATGAACCCTAAATGAACCAAGGGATCTTCTATTTAATTACAGAGTTGATCCCAAGTAACTAAAAGCTAGACTAAAACTCCAAGGCTCGTATCTTCTTGGCTGCCCTCAGTTACTATACAGGGGAAAAATATCAGCCAGAGAACTTAATATAAGAAGCAATTCTCTTACTTATAAGGCCACCCAATGCTAGACAAGCTATAGGCTTAGCCAACTTGGTCTTTATTACTGAGGCAACATGTCTAAGTAAGCAGCTTGCTATAGTCTAGAAGCTAAACGACTCTAATCCAGGCATCATTCAGCTTTTGGCTTAAACATGGCACTACTTTTCAATTGACCCTTAGGTCATCAAACTAATACCAAATTCCTTTTTTATAATGAACGTGCCTTTTATTATCTTGCTTAAGCAAGACTGTGGATTGAACCATATAAGAGACATTCCTGTAGAGAATACAGAGTACTTTGTAAGAATATGAGCCTTATGCTCTGCCCCTAACTTAGAGTCTTTAAAAGACTACATATCTTCAACAAGGGCAACCTTCTTATAAAAGCAAGAAGTCATCGACAAAGTCTCAATGGTGCATTTTATGAAAGGCCTTGCTTCAAAACTGCAAAGCAGAGATCAATAATGGGTAGGGATGATTGAACAAATCAGGAAAGTATAGTAGTTGATTGTAAATGCGCAAGTCGAGAAAAATGTATAGTTAAGCATTCACACTATTGATAACTGTCTAAACTGTGACATCTCTGACCTTGATAGAATAATGCAATTGCCAAGGACTATGGAAGCCTTCTCTGAAAAGGCTGTTAATGACCTTCTTTAGCTATTCAAGAATGAGAACTTATAAAACCAAGTAGCATCCAGATTCAATAGCAGGTTCCCAAAGGAACTCTCAAGAGTAAGTGCCGAATTAGAAACTTTGGAGTAAAATTTAGGCTTCAAATTCTACTGCTCTCAGGTCTTATGTTTAAACTATATCTGTGACAACCTTAACAGCAATCACTTCATTCATTTTGGTATTGGCAATGGGAAGACCCTAATATGCATTGCTTTAGCAATCCTTATTGCTCTTAAAACTTAAAGATCAGTTTTTATACTCAGCAAGAATGAGCACTTAGTGCAAAGAGACTTAAACGATACTAGAGAGTCATTAAAGCAATGTAGCTTAATTGCAATCTAAACTTCTTTGCCAAGGATACTGGCATCTATTTCTACACTTACCCCTAATTAAAGAAGATGCAAAAGAACAGCAAGGCTGTGAGTGTATGATAGCAAAGCTACGTATTAGTGGACGAGTACGACTGGATTATGTTTGATGGCTCTGTTGATACTATAATCAACTCTCTTGAGTACTTTCAGCAAGCTCATAAAGTGATAGGATTTTCTGGAAGCAATCTCTCTTTTACTGAAGAGAACTGTTTAAAGCTAGCTTTTCAAGCTACACCTGTAGTATTTCCCACTCTTGATAAACTCTAGGGAAATAAAAAGACTCAATACCCGGATGTGTTTGTGTGCACTAATTAGAGTGATTGCTTGGCTAAGATCAAAGAAATTATAATAGAGCAGCTAAGCCACTCCCCAGTTCTAAATAGTGGCTTCAACTAACTATAATGCAATAGAGATAGGCCTTTTGAGATCGGGCTACGACTTCACAAGTTTAAGCAGAGGGCAAGCCGCCAATATTGAATCCATGATTGAAGGCAGATACTTAATGAAGAATGCGAAAAAGGAATATGGAATATACTTGCTGAATGAAGCTCATGGAAGAGGGACTAACATTCAGACGAATGATGAAATCAACTAGAACGGAGGTTCTTACCTCATCATCGCAGATGTCTTCTCTAAAAGGTCTGAAGAGCAGATTATATGAAGAATTGGAAGACTTAATACTAAGGGCAGATGCCAAAGAGTTTTGTATAGAATCAACTCCAAAGATAGTGTTGAGTAGCTTCTTTACGTAGAGTAGAATGAGATCGACCTTATATTAGACAAAAAGTTCAATGAAGTATAATTTAATTTGTAAGACAAATAAGAAGCTATTGATATGGATATTATTGATCAAGCAAAGGAGCCCGAAGTTCCTTCTGAATAGATTATAGCCATCGATCATTAAGTTGCAGTTGTAAAGGCTATAGTGGAGAAAATAGTCGAAAAAGTAGAAAGTTCTTTCATAGGAGCCAAAAAGGATATCGAGGAAGCAAAGAAGGACTCTGAAGAGGAAATGAAAACTGAAGCTGTGGCTGAAGAGCCAGACACTCAAAGTAAATTAGGGTTCTATTAACCTTCTATCATAGAATTCATTGTAGAGAAGATGAGCCAGAACCCTGTGCTCTAAGACAAGCCTATTAGTGAAGTTTGAGAAGATCTTCAAAAACGGCGTGAGGCGCCAATATGAGGAGATCACTTAAGAGCCAGGCAGAGAAAGATCGAAGAGCGAGGAAGGAAAGAAATAGACTAATAAGAGAAGTAGGAAGGCTTATGAGAAGGCAGAGCAGATTAAGGACTTAGTTGAAAAGTGAGTTATTCTTGTAAGGAGGAGTTGCAGAGACAAGTCTTTTAGTGAAACTTACAAGGAGCATGAAGAGGTCGAAGAAAGTATGGAAGCCTGGTTGAAGAAGGCTTCAACTTAAAAGAGAAACTTGAAAAGTGATATAGATTATAGGAACCCCTAAAGAGAGGGGTTAAAAAGAAGATGATTTTAAAGCTTAATTTCTAAAAGAATTCACCATATTCTAACTCTTTCTATTAGTAGTGTTCAGAGAATGGATGAGAATAGAGACCAGCAGAAGTCAAAGGCTGAAGTTCTGCACCTGCCCTTCCAGATTCTGAGCCGAATTCTTGCATAACTTGCTCCTTCATTTTGCGTAAGTCAAGTACTTCACTTTCCAAGTTATCATGCTCTTGCTTCAGCCTCTTAGTTTCTTATAGAAAGAGCTGCCTGTCTGACTTCAAGGCTGTCTCATTATCTTTCACCTCTTCAATTTCATCTCTTGTTCTCTTTCTTTTAGATGAGTCCTTCATGAGATTTACAGCTTTGCCTCTCTCGGCTTAAAAGGAAATGTAAAGAGAGTAAACTTACTGCTGAAGCTGAGGCATCTA